>VZRM01006014.1:415128-460974 GCA_013397955.1 Grantiella picta | reverse complement strand
GGGGGTGCAAGCGTGTGAGGAAGGGTCCGGGCCGGCGCGGCTGGCAGACCTCAGGGCCGGCTCCGCGCCGCGGGGCGATGCGGCGGGAGCGGCGCGGCGACGGCTCGGCTCCGGCTTGCCGGGCGCCGGGGATGACCGGCGAGCAGCTCCCACCTCCTCCTCCTCCTCCTCTCCTCCCGCATGGAGGAGGCCCCGGCTGCTCGCGGCGGGAGGCAGGAGAGAGCGGCAAGGAGCGGGGCGGCCGCGGGGACAGGCGCCGCCGGGGCAGGATCGGCCCGGNGGCTGCAGGGCTGCTTGCCGCCCTCCGTCCAGCCTGCTGCCGTCCGTCCGTCCGTCCGTCCGTCCCTCTCCTGCCGCGGCCCGGCGTGACACGGGCTGGAGATGCCGAGGCAGAGAGAGCTGGCCCCGCCTGGCACGGAGAACACCGCTCCGCAGCGGGAGAGCTGCCGGGAGGGCAGCGCCGGTTCGAAGGCTGGCTGCGGTATTGAGGAGGAGCAAGACCGTAATCGCGCCGTGGAGGTTCTGAATGGGCGCCGGCAGATCGCCTCCCACATGATCTCGTATGCGCCACACGCGCAGGAACACATGAAGAACCATTTCACAATGGTTGCTAGAGTTTATATTTTAACATCCCCTGAGTTTATACTGAATCTGACAGCTGCAAAGTTATCTGGCTTAGTTGTATTCATATGCTGTTTGGGATTCAGAGTCCACATGGTCTGGCATTACCAGCATAATTAACGGGTTTTCTTTGCTAAAGAATGGCACCATTTCAATGGATCAAGACTTCAAAGTTTCCTGGTTCAGCAATGAGGGAGAGACTGGGGAAGGGAAGGCTCAGAGGGAACCTTACCACTCTCTACAGCTCTCTGACAGGAGGCTGTGCCAGGTTGGCCTCTTCTCCCAGAGAAGATGAGAGGACATGGCCTCAAGCTGGGCCAGGGGAGGTTCAGGCTGGACATCAGGAGGAATTCCTTCGCAAGGAGTGTGTTAAACATTGGAATGGACTGCCAGGGAGGTGGTGCAGTCACTGTCCCTGGAGGTACTTAAGGAAAGACTGGACGTGGCACTCAGTGCCATGGTCTGGTTGACAAGGTTGTGATTGGTTAAAGTTGGACTCGATCTTTCCAACCTAATTGATTCTGTGATTGTGTGATTCTGCAAGTACAACTCTTAATTCAGTAAATGGAAGACTTCTTTATAATAAATTACATTTCCCATCTCTACAGGATTGCAAGATAACACGGTTTGAAAGCATGATACTGTTAGAACTACAGAAGACAGTCTGGATCAAGATCACATCATGTCGTTTTGTGGGGCCTTGTGAGTCTTTTTTGAGAGCAAAGAGACATATTTGTCTGTCACCTCCGGTAGTTGTTGAGAAGAAACGGCATCTGCTGAAGTGGATCCATGACAATAAACAATGTTTTTGGCAAATGAGAAATTAATGCCACACATCTGTACACTTTAACTGTGACTGTCTAGTTTATCACATGAATGTTATCCCTGTGTCTGTTGTTAACACTGTCTTTGCAAGACTATCCATGGGAAGAGGGTAGAAAAGGGTGAATAATTAGAAATGCACATGTTCTGTACCAGTGGATAAAGGTACATCACCACATACAGTAGGGTATGGTAATAATATATTGTATTATATTAAGGTGAGTTTTTTTTTACAAGGGGCTTCAAATATTGGTGACAACCTGTACAAGCATTTACAGTGTTACTGTCATAACACGCTCCTTATATCATGTGTTGGCACCCTTCAGCATTTTAATGCTTCACAGGCAGGAGAAAAATATTGCAGAGTAATATTTATTATGATAAATTCAGTAACAATATCAGATATTTTACCTATAAATCCATTAATTCCCAACAACTCAAAAAGAAATGCAACCTACATCATTTATAGCATTATATTATATGAGTTCACTTTCTTTCTCAATTGAGCGCAGTATTATCATTGCCAAGTGTCTTTTTAAAGCTAAAAGCATTTGACATTGTCCCATCATCTGATCACCTTAAGGATGTTTGGTTTTAAGGGTGAGGTTGATCACTTGAAGAGGGTATTGAACACAGAACCCTGCTCTTTTCAATTCACTTTGTGTGTAATAAGCAAGCAGATAGCAAAGGCAGCAGAACAGCTTTGATGTAAGTAATTGATCTTTCAGAATGCCAGCTGTAGCACAGCCTTCTGCACCTGCAGCAGCCGTTCTGCTTTGCAAACACATTTTGCCTTCTGTCCTAAACAAACAGGGATTAAAAAAATCCCAGTCCTTCGGCTTTGTGCCATCTCTCGTGGATTGCTTCTTACATGCTTTGGCCACCCAGGCCTGGAAGCTGAGCAAGATGACTGTGACAGCACTTTAAATTAACTGTTAGTTACCAGTCAACAGTGAATTCTGCTGTGATGTTTTGGCACAAAAGCCTGAGGCAATACTATGCAGGAGCAATATTACCTTTTCTTGAAGAAGGGCAAGACAGTTATTCAAATTCCACCAGTTCATAATTCATCTGACAAGGCACAGGAGTACTAATGGGCGGTATTTCAATGACAAAGCTGCTTCTAGCAGCACAGTGCTTCCTAACACCAGAAATGCTTTGATTTGCTACTGACATTGAGAAAAAGTCCCATCTGAATGACTAAATCTACTTCCCATCTCTAAGATGTAGATATCAATGGACTTCTTCTGACTAAAGACTGGCCAACTCTTATGCTAATAAGTGTAGCAAGTTTGAGAAGTTCATATCTTTAAAGAGGTGTAGTTGCGGACTCTGAAATTCTTACTTCCCACCAGGTAGAGAGTCTTCATCCCAATTCCTCAAATCAATCATTCCTTAGATCCAGTACTTCTGTCTTTGTGTCAGCTCCTGGTTTTTGATCTATGGCTTCTTTGACATTTTCCAGGGAAAAAGAAATGCAAGCACAAGTGACTCGAGAAGAGAAATGGCAGAGCAGCACAGTGAAAGCTGGACTTCCGTGAGTTATGGCATTGGCAGTCTCTGTGCCACATGCACTGAGATAAAGAGCTGTGATCTAAGAACAGTTCAGTGTCTGTGTCCATAAGTCTAGTTATTTCCTAGACACTTCATTTTACTGGGAATTCATAGGATAGTGATCTTTTTCCATGGGGAAACCCTAGAGCTTTCTGACGGACAAGATTTACAGAGTCAGAGGTATTATCTACCTCTGAATATTGTTCAATCTAAATAACATACTAGCTCATATTGCTATTTGTGTTCATTTTCAAGTTTTGCAACCATGAAAACACTTTGTTTTCTGCTTAGCAAAAGTGTGACTACTGATGAGGGGACATTTTTTAGGTTTAGAAGGAATTCTGAGATAAGAAATTCACAGGACTAAACTCAAGTAGTGATACAAGTTGTATTGGCCTTGGTGGAAGTACATGCTGTGGCCCAGATGTGAACATGACTTCAGCTTCCCTCAAGAATAACAAGTGCAAGTACTGACTAATTACTATTACGGGTAACACTGGTGAGTATTGAGTTTCTGCTTTTTCATATGCAACTTAGCTCTCAATACTGCATAATAATATCATCTTGCAGGACCAACCCAACATTATTATAATGTGATAACACCAACATTGTTGTTAGCATGATTCACAAAGCATGAAGCATGTCTAGACATCTACAAGGGTCACAGGCCTGAATCTGAAGCTAAGGCATACCAAATAACAACCAATAACCAATTGCACTGTGCCTGATTCTACTTTCGCAAGAGAATGTATATCGGAGCCTTCATGTTCTTTCTCAAAATGCTGTAATTTTTGTGGCAGGCACCTCGAGCTGCTGCCTTGGCTGCTTGTGAGAGGAAGGGGTGGGAGTGGTGGCACACTTCCTGCCCACACTGTGCAGGCAGGGGCAAAGGAGGGGCTGGGGCTGCGGCTGCACCACGGTGCTGCTTGGGGCAAACATCCTGACATGCAGCTCTGTTTCTGCTGTGGGTGCTGTGCCTCAGCAAGCCCCTGTTCTGGAGTTTTTTACAGAGCTCTTTCACATCGGGACTTATCCCCTGACAAGTCTATACAACAGTGAAGCAGGAATAGTATGACATACCTGGTCCATAGCTCAGCTTGGTCAGGAGTTCAGCCCCCAGACCTCTGTGTAGACAGGGACTTAAACTGTCTTTCTGAGAACAGAGTGGAAAAAGCTGACTGTGCAAAAAGCTCTCACTTCAAATCCAAGCAATATTTTTTTCATTGCTTTTTGGTTCAAATGGCTATAGAGATGCTGTGATCTGAAGGGACTTTTATGTCCTTGCCTTCACAGCAGGAAGCTGATCCAAAACCCTGTGGGGAGAGCAGTGAGGTGCACAAGGGAGTCAGCACCTGCTGGAGGAAGGCCCAGATATGCAGTGCAGTGTGGCTGCAGGGAGCCACCTCCTACCCTCTGTCTGGAACATGCTTGCTCCTCTGAGCTGTGGCAAGAGCAGTGACAAAAATGCTGTCATCTCTGCTGTGACACTGGTGTCTTCTGTCTGTCAGACTAGACGACAGGATGAATCCAGGGCCTCTAACAGTTTATTAGGACTGTGTAAGCGAGCTGATAAACCCAAACGAAGGTGGTTGATATGTTTAAGCTGATTTCCTCGCAATTTTGTGTCTGGTTCTTCATACCCACCTTCTCTATTCACATCCAATGACAGCTACCACATAGCTGGATCAGAGATAGCAGTTTCCTTTACCTTTGGTATTGACACTTCTGATTTCTCAGATGTTATGCAAAGCTGCCACAGCAAAAATAGCACTTGTGATAGCACCACTGAACAGGTATTTTGCAGCAGTAATTTGTATAGCTTATATCAGTGGACCTGCTTAGGAACAAGGTAAATAAAATAAGTTTATTTAAACATTCCCAAAAGGTATAAAATAGCAGTCCTAGAGTGATTACAAACCATAGCTTTTTGCTTCCTATGCTTTTTGTCATAGAAGGAATACACAATCTTTGACATTCTGTGCTCAGCAACAACATTCTGTTTGTGACAGGATCAAGTAGGACTTTGTTTCTGGACTACTTCCAAACATGAGGTTGCACTTCATAAATAATCTGCACATGTTATCCTTCAGGCACCTGTAAAAAGGAAGCGCTTCAAAAATTTACAATTTACTTGCTTGCAAGTCCACTAAATGGAAATTTCCAAGCCTTTCTTACTCTCTCCTGTTATCTTAACAAAACCAGAAACCTTCGTGCAGATGAGAACAGAGTAGCCACTAGTATTCTTGTTGGGTTGAACAATTACTTTTGAAGTCTGTTTATTCAGAGGCTCATCATTGCTGTATGCTTCACTATCTGTGTTTTTCTGTGAGTCTTGATAGGTGTTCATTTTAATTTCCTGCTCTTCTTCTACCACACTAGTTATACCATCAGCTTTTTTTTTTTCTTTTTGCTATCCTAGTGCTTTAAGAAAATCGAACTGGGATAGACTGCTACTTAAAAAAGACAAGAAAACCCACCCCAGAACTATTTCTAGATTCATCTCCATCTTACAATTTCATGTATCATCATCTTTAGGCACCTCTTCAGGCTGCCACAAAGCTGTTAAAGTGCCCTAAGATTTCCAGGTTTGATATTTTAGATTGGAAGCAGCGACAATGACACCTCCTTGTTCCTGCAAGTGGCAAGCAAAACATGCCAGTGCTGTGACAGCAAAACAGCAAAAATATTTTCATTTAAAAACATACCTCTCCCTTGTTTTGAACTCGGGATACAAATACATCTATAGACACACAATGTGAACCCAGTAAATACAAGTAACAAATTTGAAATGTGAAGAGACTGATAAGGAAAAAAAAAAGTTATCTCTTCAAGAAACAAACCACCTTTTCTGGGGCAGGAGGGGAATCACAGCCTTTCATTAAGCTTCTTATTGGGCAATCCTGATCAAATATGCCAGTCAGGTCTACAAAATTGTACACATGTTAGACAAGTGTGCATCTCAGCATTTTCCACCTTGAAGAGCTGTGCACCTAGGATCCTATAAAACGTATAAAACCCTTGTATCCCTTAACCGTGTCTGCCTCATAATTCCAGGACCAGGGAAAAGGCAACATTGCCACAGCTCTTTCAGTATGTTTCAAAAGTTTGAACTATTCATCATGAAGGTAAATCTGCTAAAAGCGTCAGCTGTTTAAAAATGTTAAACCATAAAGTGGGTGGGCAGAGAGCTTACAAGGAGTTCATTGTTCTGGGCTAAGCACGGTCACTGAGCTGGGAACAAAACTGAGAGCTGGACAAGGAGGAGTTCCAGCCATCTAGTGGTAAATTACCCCGCTGTGCAGCTGGTGTCTGCCTCCCAGCCAATGCTCACAGGGCCTCTGGGAGCTCCAGAGAGGGAGAAAGGGACATTGCCCAGATTTTGACAGGTTCAGGACTCGGCAGCAGTGAGACATTTAAGGAGCAAGCCGAGGTGCATAGGACCCTGCAGCCAAACTGGGAGAAAGGGTGGCAGGAGCAGTGACCATATCAAACACAGGGGCAGCTTTGGCTTGGTGGACAAGGAGGAGCCTGGAGTCAGACAGTTCTACACTACAAAGCACACTTGTTCACAGGTGCCTGCTCACAGTGCTTATTCTCTTTCAGAATACATCTCTGTCCTAACGAGCTTACACTTGCTACCCTGCCTGCATCTGTACAGCAGCATTGAGGGAAAAATGTGGGCAGTTTTCCATAATCCCATAGCAGAGAACAGCATGTTCAGTGGATACACACAACTAAATGGTGCAATGCACTCGGGTCCCACTTCACACAAGGAAAAGAAAGGTTTAAGCCAAATTATCACATCTGAAACAAGGATGACACAATCAAACAGCTACACAAAGAAAGCCATGTGCTGAGTTCAAGCTGGAATGAAACACCCATGAATTTATTGAGAGTGAACTGTTTTGTATCTTCTATATGGTTACAGAATAGTAGTAAAAGCATAACCTTGGCCAAGCCAGAAGAGACGTCAAAACAGTAAACCATGAAATACTTCAAGGAAAGTTTAAAATCCAAACAATTTGTATGCCTGAATACCTCTTGGAATTCAGCCCAATATTGCAAAGCTCACACTCCAAAAGTGATCTCGATGCTTAGAAGCCCAAGTCTCCTTGAAAGCAGTCAGATGCAAGTCCTACAGGGCCTTAGTTTGCAACATGCTTGGGCACTGAGAAGATGTATGCAGTGGGATGGTGTAAGTAGTCTGGACATTAAATGACCCTTGGGAAACTCATTTCTTGGCTAATTTGACTGCTGCTCAACTCCTTTAAAATACCAAATTTTGTGCAAAGCACAATGCTTTCTTGGTTTACAGACACGTGAAGCTACTTTGCAGGTTCCACTCAGCTATCAAACACCAGCCACAGGGCAGCCATGGTTATACCAGGCATAGCCAGATGAATATGGAATAATTCTGTAGAACTCCAACTAGTTAAATTTGTGCTGTGAGAACTTTTATGACCAAAAACAAAGCTTTGTTCCAATTAGTTACTGCAGCATGAACTGATATTAGCAGAAACATTTGTTCTTTATCAGAAAATACTACTGGAGGGAGCACAGAGGATAATGCTTTGCTTGAGGTAGGGGATAGCCAAAGTCAGCTCAGTGTTACTTGCTGACAGCCACTAGTGTAGAAAATAAATAGAGCTGTGTCCTCTTAGAGAGAGACTTCTATTTGTGAAATGTTGCTGTTACTCACAGTGGATAGCTAAAAAAAGCAGCGGGAAAACATCTGGTTGCTACTTTGAAGTGGTATTTGCCATTGATTTTCTAAAGTAACACTAGAAAACAGAGATGCAAATTCACCATGCATGTTTCGTCAAAGTTCTATTCCAAGGAGTATTTGGCCATGGAAAGGGTGAATCTCCCACTGAAAAATTATGCTGTTTTCATTTGGTCTTTACCAAATGTGCTCTCTCACCTGGCTAACAGGAGAAATTAACTGCCTGATGCCTGAGATATTGTGCTCCCCAGTGGGATGCCTCATGGAATCTGGCTTTACCCCTCTCATTTCACTAATGGATCACACCTGATATTTGCATTGAATCCTACACCACAACACTTTCAGAGCAGTCTGAAACCACAGACTCTAGAAAGAAAACAAGGATAAAAACTGTGCTTTTCACTTCTCAGTTTTACCCACTGGGAAGCTGAAGCAACAAGTGGGCTGTAATGGACTTTACTGAAGTATTTCAGTAAATCAGTGGCCAAGTTTGCTGCCTGTTCCTGTACTCAGTTGTAAGTAAGCTAGGGCAGAACACTGGGTATGAGCACCCTGCTGCAAAATCTGTCAGTCTGCTTCTCCTTTCTTTTCCTAGTTTACAAGACCTCATCTCTGGGATGGAGTAGTACCCAAATCTGCATTCCTTTGCCATATGTTTTGGAGTTCCATTAAAACAGGGTTATTTTTTAAAGACTTGAAAGCGGAATTTAAAAGCTGCTGACTTAAGAAAAAAGGGTCAAGAAGGAGAGCAACAGAAAAGGGATCAATGCTTTTGGGCAGAAAACATGGAAACAGCACCTCCTTCAATTTGTAAAACACCCACTGGGGTCAGGGTGGGGTGGTTTGGCAATGAGTACAAATATACACAATCCTGTAGACATTTGGAGCTGTCTGCACTCAGGGCACCACTGCTTTCTCACTTTCCACTACTCTGCAGGTCACTGCACTCTGCAAACGCACTCCTCTCCTCTGCTTATTTTTGAAGCAGCTCCTTAAAACAGATGTCCTCATATGTGTCTCTTCCCTGCTACACAAATCACACTTTGCCTCATACTCCTTTTGAACTAAATTTAAAAAAGAAAAAACAATGGGGGAAAGAAGAATATCCTTTCCCATTGGTGCTTTCTGTTGTAACTTTCATGGCACTGTCAGTCTGAGGCATAGGTGTTGCCTTTGGGCCCTTCATAGAGCAGCCTACAAAGGCTTTTTCTTTCTGGTTTTCTTCCTTACCATTCCAAGGATTCATCCCTCTTTAGGCCCTTCCCAGCTCTCTCCCTCTTCTCCTTCTCTGACATCTGGATGCACTGCAAACACCACAGGTCTCATAAAAACTTCCTCTTGAGTAATACTACCAAGGAAGCATCCACATTAACCAGAGTTAGGCTTTGTCCTCCTTGCATAGTCTTCCTGCAGCTAGCAGTACCATTTTTTGGCACCCAGGCATGCCTGCTTTGCACATCCCAAACTTTGCCCTTGGAAGGAATCACTCTTCTTAAATACTTTGTCCCTGACTTCTTTAGGCGATACTAACATTGTTATGTTCCTAAAGAAGCAAATGGAATGTGCACAGAATGGACTAGCTTGAGATGCAATGATTAAAGGAGGTGCTAATTTGTGGAAAGTTTATGAAGTATAACATCCTTGATAGAATATTTGGCCTAAATGTCATTGTCTGGTACATTTTGTGCACACAGGGACTGATTCTGCCAGCCTTGCTCACTGAGTAGAGAGGAAGTATCCTTAGGGATTTAAAGGGAACTGATCAATAAGGTACTTTGCATGAATGGGGGAAGCAAGCACAAGCCAGTACAGTAGAGGTAGAAGCAGAGGAATTACGTAAGTCTGTGAACTTTGAGCCCACATGTGAAATCACAGCTCTGAGAAAATCAGTAAGAGTTTGGGGATTTTGGCTGGGGGTGGAGAGGTTTTACCACACAGTTTATTGGGCAATGTTTCTACGAAAGTGCAAAACTAAACTAATTTGCAGAGCCAAGAACTTAGAACAAGAGAAGAATATTTTCCCCTGTATCCAAGGCCCTGTGTACAATCAGCAGTGATACCCCTGGAAACTAAACCAAGAAATAATAATTTAGAAAATGTAACTTCTCAGAGACAGCCCTGGTAGAATAATAGCATTCCTGAATGGCTGTTGTAACATTGTTGTCAGCAAGGCCTCTGGAATGCCAAACAAGGTTTCAACAATTGTTAATAGTGCCCAGTTTCATTTGCCTCTTCCTAGGGGACTGCAAAATTATCAGGCTGTCCATTTCTACTCCTCCTCTTTGCCTGATGTCTGAGAGCAAGGTCCAACAATCTTCAGTGCCTGCAGAAGCTTTGTTACTGGTGGCACTGAGATTATAAACAGGCTATTGTGTAGGGACAGGGTTTAAATTTGACTCATAAGGTTCAGAACTGGTTTTTTCAGTTTGCGACTTTATTTTTTTTTCCAATCATGTAATTTCTCTCTTAACAGCTATGCTCCCCCTAATGCTAGAAAAGGAAAATAGCCTTCTCCAATTCAGTGCTGCCTAAGAGGAGATGTAAAGATGCTTGACACACAGATAGGCCTTCCACAGCCTGTGGAGGTTTTTTAGCCTTAAGTTACATTTCCCAGCATGACTTGGCCAACAGAAGAAACCGAAAATGGGAAGCGTAGCACAGCTCTGTGCTATGCTGTGAACTATTACACCTTTCCTGCTTTAGCACAGAAAATGGAGCACAGTTGTGATTTAAGGAGGAGGTCATTGGCCCAATTGCTCAATAGTGGGAGACAGAAAACTTTAGCTGCTGTTCTGCCAAAAAAAAAAATAAAAAGAAAAGTCTGAAGATACACCCTGAAGTTACATATGCTATGCAGCTCCAGGCAAGCGGGCATATTAAAAAAACACACCCAAACACAAAATCAAAATAAAACCACTTAATTAGAGAAGATAAAGTAAAATCAAACATCCTCAGTGCACAAAGCAGCAATGCTGGGAACATGGAGGCTCCAGCCTCCTTATGCTGGGACATGGAGCCCATTGGCAGGGATACAAACAGGGCTACACAGAGCTAGAAGGACACATTGACAAAGGGTCAGGTCCTATACAAGAACATGGACAGATAATGATAGGAGATGGGGCAACGGTTTTAAACTAAAGGAAGAGAGATTTAAATGAGATATTAGGAAGAAGTTCTTCACTGACAGGGTGCTGAGGCACTGGAACAGGCTGCCCAGAGCAGCTGTGGATGCCCTGTTCCTGGGAGGCCCCGTTCAAGGCCAGGCTGGATGGGCCCTGTGCACCCTGGTGTGGTGGGTGACATCCCTGCCCATGGACCAAGGAACACTCCGTGGAGCTGCAGTGCAGCATCCTCTATCATACAGAATGAAGCTCTAAGCATGAGAGTGGGAGAGCAAAGAAAGAGAAGGTAGCAAAAGCCTCTTGGCGTCCTTACCTGCTGCAAGAGGCAGGAGTTTAAAATCCTCCACAAGCCTGTTTCAGTTACAACTCAGAATAAATATTTCACTGTCAGCACAAAATAGGAAAGGGTAGGACATTCTTGTTAGGGGAACAGGTTGAGGGTAGTGGATAATAGGACACTGGCTGTTGCTGGCTCTCTACCAGCCATGGTGGAGACATGCATTCCCATCACCACCAGGTAACACCTATCCCTCCCTCCCCACATAGTGCAGACTTCACCTCTCTCACACAGTCATCCTGGCAGGTGGGAAGACAGGCCAGGAAAATGCATCCAGGGTGGACATGGCACCATGCCTCTGGCAATAGAAAGAGCTTGCTGCAGGTCACACCTCTCTTCAGAGTGCCACAAAACCCTGAGCCACCTCCTCCAGACACCTTCTGTCCCCTACTGTCACCAGCTGAGAGAGAAAAAGACTAGTTCTGTTTTAGTTAATTTTAAACCAGTGAAAGCTGATTATTGCTTAGTAAGTCTAATCCATGCCTGCTTTCTAAATACAAAGCGAAAAATATATATGTTTTCCTTTATATAGCAAAGAAGAGTAAACTAAGACAAGAATCCCTTCAGAAACTACAAATCAGAGGACTTGATGAGAGCTGTCCAATTTGATCCTCTTTCATTCTAACTACCATTGCAACCAGGAGTTGAAATTGTGCTGGACTAAACTCTCAGCACAGCATGGTCACCTCTGTGCTATCAACACCCTCACCCTGCAGGCTCAGTCACACTTTGAAAGAAATATTTCTGCATGTCAGAAGCAGTAAATTTCAAAAGCAGCAACCAATGAAAAATCATGAAAACTTAGGTGCCTATGACAGCTGGAACAAAGGTTTAGCAATACATGTCATGCTGTCTGCATCAAACCACAGGCAACAGATGTACTTTGACACCAAATCCTCTTTCTTCACATTCAGGTGTATTAACTGTTTGAGTAAGGGCTTCCTCCCACATACCTATTTTCCATTACCCTTAATTCATGGCATTCTGGCACCCAGAGAGTAAAATGCAGTCACCTTTTTCTTCAGGTCACAGAACAACTCCAGCCATGCTTGAAGCTAGGCAGTCTCCCAGCTGCCACCACTTGAGTCTCACGGCAGTTAAAGCTGATTTAAAGGCAGCAGACAGCAAAGTCACATCAAGCAAAACTGGTCCATTTCTCCTGCAAAATTTGCACATGGAAAGGCCAGCGCAGGCAATAACAGTCCACAGATCTTCTAAAAGAATTTGGTGCAAGGTGCAGAGCTGCACCAAAATGAAAGCAATGCAAGAGGACTGCTAGGTTGCCCACATGCCCTGGAGACAGGGGAAGGTAGCAGCTTCAGCTGCAGCCATTACCTCTTCTGGCCCTCTGGCAACTGAGCCAGAGGAAAAGAAAGCAATATCTGCACTTTAATTCCCTTCTCTCTTTCTGCAGATGCAAATACTCAAATTTTCAGACTGCTTTTATGCCTTCCCATGCTTCGTCACAGCAAATATTTGCAGGAGACAGTGCTTCTGTTTGAGCCATCTCTTCCTTACACCCGGATTCTCCCTTCAGCCCCTTTGTAGTCTTTGCTTTTCTATTTGTACGGTTTGCTGGAAGGAGGAAGGTGTTGCTCTCCTTACCCTCCCTGCAGGGGTGAAATCTGATAGGTTTAACCTAAAGCCATCACTTCTCTATTGCTGTCATCATAACAAAACCACTCTTTCTCAGAGTTTTCAGCACAGATGCATACCAGATAAATTTGGCCTATCTGTGCAGGGTTGAATGGCATTCTTAAAATACCTGAGTCACATAGAATCTAATCTTCAATACAATTTTTAACTGGCAAAATTGCACCTGCATGTCCTCATAGGTCTATAATCCCTAACTGAAAAAGCTTATACTAATCCTTCAAGGCTTAAAACCAATTTCAGCTACAGACTGAACAGAGTTAACCAGCAGTTCCATGGATCCTGCTATCTCATTCCAGGGGTAGACACCTTTTCTCATACAGGCAAGATCTATATCAGTAACACTTTGATAAGCATCACCCAGACCAGTCTGGAAGGGGTTTGTAATTGTTTGGTTTGTTGCAAAGAGCCTCAGCAAGTTTCATGTGGGCCTGTGAAGCAATGCAGGGAGTTTTATGAGAAAAAACAATGAGCATCTGGGGCTTGATGACATACACTGACAGCAGGAAAACTTAGGATGGGTGCCATCATCAGCAACAAGAATTAGAAATGTTCGTAAGTTTGAAAGTGCTCTTCTTCAAGAGTAGTCATATGCTGGAGCAGTACTAGCCTGCTCCCCTGCAGATATCAGCATCTTCCAATCATCTCCAGTGCAGTTGCTTTATCAGCATCAGCAGAGCCCACAAAATTGTTTATAGAGGAGCAGGCTGGTCAGGTTATCTGGCAGCCTTAAAGCTGTCTCTTTCTGACAAATACCACACATTCTGCTCTAGGAAGGGGCCAGCCCTTACTTGGAAGAGTAAAACAAACCTAGTGGTAAATAAAACTAAAGTCAGATCCAATTAATATATCCAAAGGAAGCCTCACAGTGTCAGGCAGACAGGTGAGTTTGAAACCTCAACTTTGACAAAATAATAACTGACAGCAACTGCAAACCAGAGCTGGAAGAGCTGGCAGGATTCATGTGAACTTTAAAAGTGGGTTTCATCCTTGATTGTGAGAAAAGGAGTGATCTCAATTCATATCATTTAAGGCAAGACAACTAATGCAAGGTAGGTGAGAGAGAAGCCAGCTTTATTTTGAACAGGAACTAACAGGAATAAGCAACTGAGTGGCATCATGCAGTGTTTAGACCAGTGTGACTCATACTGCAAGGACAAACAGCTCTGTCCCTGGCAGGATATGAACTACCACATAGAAATAACACACTCTTTTTCCCCAAACAAATGTGTGTCCATAAAGCCAGAGAACAGGAAGGACATCCTTTCCCCTGAGCTAAACTGACCTGATGATGAAGAACATCTATCATTATGCAACTTTTCCAAGGAGCCACTTCCTATGGCAGATATACACTAGCAAAAGGACATCCTCTGGCAGACACAACAAGTGATTGACTGGGGGAGAAAACACTTTTGTCTTATGATTTCATGTCTTATGATTTCACCTTTTCCATTGGCTTTCCATATGCATGATTGAGTTTTAACCTGACTGGTTACAAGAAGAAAGTTCATCCATTCACAGTTAACTCACTTGTAAATAGTATTTCATGTATGTTCCCACAGTCCCTTGGCAGGCTCCACTGCAAGAGGGCCTAATCACATCTAAGGAAAAGGATGAAGTCACACTTTGAGCACCATCCTTGAAGACAATGAAAATTTGCTTACACCATTAGTGACATCTGACAGCAAAGGAACTGTTCAGATTGCTTTACGATGCTCTGCACTGAGTCAAAAAGCCAAAGCCCTAATTACAGTAGCAGAAACCTGAAGATCAGCAGCCAAGTTCTTTCCCTGGCTGTCAGCTCAGAGGCTGGCACAGCAGGTTCAGCAAGGAGCGGACTGAGCACCAGCAGTGCCTGCAGGACTTGCTCTGTCTTACCCCAGTGCTCAGAGAGGTGTCCTGTTCCACTCTGCACCTTCATTAAAGCTGCCCAGGCTGAGCTGTCAGCATGACTCAGCAGCAGCACCAATACCCAGTTTTCACAATAAGCTTCTCAATCTTGTGCACAGAGCTCACAGCTGCATTACAGCTCTCTCCAGAAACTTTATCTAAGGTAAAGGCACCAAACACAGCCTGTGCATTACATCAAGATATTTCATAACAAATACAGTTGCCTCAGTTAAATCTGAGGACTAAAATAAAATGCAAACTTGATGTATCTATAAATCTTACCATCTTCTCCCCCTCTATATTTTTTCAAAGGAAAGTAGGTTATGGCTGGAATTCTGTGTTATTTGAGCTTATCTTCTATCAGTTCTTGAAAGATTTGTATCCCCTTACTCTTGGACAGTAGAAAATTTATCTTCTAGAAGTTATGTGGACTTCTGCAAGCTTAAGAAAATTTTTATCAATAAATTACAGTAGATATGCATGAAAGTTAATTTTATGGAGGTAAGATGAGGGATATTCATTTAGCTCCCTTTACTGCTAAAACTTGTTAACACATAATGCACAATTGGTTTTAGAACCATTTTTATCTTCAACTAAATTTGTCTAGAAAGGAGTTAAGTTTTTCAGGAGGCAACGTGATACATCAAATCTGGCAAGACATTTCTTTGGCAGAGAAAAACTAACAGTTCTACACAGAACAGTTGTAGCAATTACATCAAGGTCAGGCTTTTACTCCTTTGCAGACACAGACTCTCTCAACATGGAAACTCTGAAATTCAGAAACCCGAAATTCAGAAACCCAAAATTCAGGCTCCACTAACAGGTCAAATTCCCTAAAAACCAAAGTTAATACCTATGAGAGTGAGGGTTTTATACGTATTGGTATTTTTCAGTAAGGGTAGTTCCTTCCTTTTTGCAAGCTACATAATGAATTAATTATTCTTGAATTACCAAAGGAAAAAATAAAAAACCAAAACCACAAAACCCTTCCTCTCAAGCAGATCCAAGTTTTGCTCTTGTCAGTTCATACTTCTGCTACATTTCCAGGACAGCCATTCTGTCATCCAGGATAGACAGGATCTTAATTAGGTCATAAAGAACCAGCAGAATAGAAAATAAAGAAAAAAATAATCAGGACCTTCTCAAAACATTGTTCTCTCTTCAGCCTTTCTTCACACAGCACAAAGTAGGATGTGGCTGACAGCATTTATTCCCTTGAAGGTCAGCTTTAAACCAAAGAGCTACTGTAGCTACCTCAAAAGACTGTAAAGCTTTTATTTCAGTGGAGGAGGGAGCGTGAACCCTGGAAGGCAACATGAAGAGCCAGGGATGTGCTCACCCAGGGATGTGCTCCCATGGGAATGCTGCAGTGGCTCCTGATCTGCAGAGCCCAGAGGGAGGGCAACGCACAAAGCTCCCTCAGCACGACAGAGAAAGATGAGTTTAGGTGCCGATGAGTCATCTCTCCCTCAGTGCCTCTCCTATGTGACAAGTGTCGAGCCAGAGAAGGCTGACTTTCCGTGGCAAAATGCCTGAGAGAGGAGATTAGGCTGCCTTTGTTTGTGGCTGTTTCATTTATTAGGCCACGAGGTTCCTGAAGTCATCAGGAACTCATGGGGCTGTTTGAAAACAGCAACACACGAGGCCAGAGTGTGGCAGAGAAGGTTCCTTTGCAAAAATACATCTTGGCATTTGATTACTTTTAACTGAAAGAGGACTTAGAGCATCAGCGAAGTGAAAATCACACAGGACCTACAGACAGCTCTGCCAAGTGACAGCTGGGCTTAGAGATTTAACTATTATCAGGGTGCTTGCATTTGAAACAACCCTGGTCCTCGTGATAAGGTGAGGCAGCCTTGGAGAGGGGCAGACAGTACTACTTTGGAAAAGTTGTACTAATTATCAGAAGTCGCTCTTTTTTTTTAAAATTTGAAATCAGATTTTCTGCTTCTGTAATTCCATTGTTTTTATGGCATTTTTGGCTAAACTACAAGACTTTTATTTATTTAACATAACTGTATGATTTGCGTGGCCCTAGGTGGAAGATATTGAATTGATAACAAGGTTTCCAGTACTCAACAACTGAAACCCCCCAAAAATATGCAAACTACATTGCAAACAGGACTGGCAGAGAGCACAGTTAAAAAAAAAATCTAAAGCAAAGGTATCTCCCCCCCATTTTTTTAAGTGGTAGTTCTGACATGTCTGCCACCAGACTGAATCGAAAGGGGAGGCTCAATCTGAATTTTTTGTGGGAAGCTACAATGACACACGTGGAAGTGCCTTCCTGCAATGCATCACTATGCTGGAAACTCAGCTGCGGAGTCAACTTCAGAAAACAATATTATAAATTCATTCAGAAAGGGACTTGCCATATTAGTGGAGACAGATCAATCAGGAGCTATGAAACATGGCAGTCTAGGTGCACTGTCTTTCGCCAAAAGTGGACAAGGTGTCCCAAAGGAAAAAAATCACGCTATGGATCTTTCATTCTTTGAGCTGTTTCCTTATCATCTGTCACTGGCTACTGTTGGAAAAAGGACACAAAGTCCAGTCAATATTTTAACCAAGTCAGTAGGACACACTGGTTGTCAGCCCCAAGTTTAAAGTAAGCATGGTTGAGAACACAGTATGTGCCAAAGGAAGGCAAACAGCAGAGCTCCTGGCTCTCAAGTGAGCCAGAAAAGTAATTTTCTGCATGGAATGCTCCAAGTAATAAAGTATCTTTAAAGCTTTACTAGCAGTAATGAAACTCTTGCATTTGGGGGAAAATTTGGGTTTTTAAACTGCCTCCAGAGAATAAACAAGTCCTGAATTTTACCACATGGAGAAAAGAAGAGCATATCCCCTTTTAGTGACATTTTAGTCCACAGAACACAAGTTCCTGTCAGCCCAGTTCAGTGTTACACATAAATAATTTTTCCTACTTGTACCACAACTCATAGTAATAGCTAAGAATTAATGTCACATTTTTGTCCTTCTACAGTGAAGGGAGAACAACAGTCACATTGAAGTGCATGCTGAAAACAGCTATCAACATTTTCAAAAACATACACCATGATTTATGAGTTACCTTTCTAATCTAGGCAGCGACAGAGCTGGGAAATTCCCCAGAGTTGCGAAACGGCAAGGCACTGCTGGTTTGTGTCTCTTTTTACTGCAGTTCCATTTGGGATACGCTGCCTACAGCTGTACTGCAAAATGTCTCCTTCCACATGTTCACCGCTTGAAGTTTTCTACACAGCCATGTCATTACTGCTTGAGGGCAGATGGCTGCTGGAGGCCAGCACCTGGAAAACGTGCCCCTGCAAGTATTTTTGTTAGCATCCAATTGTTTCAGCCTGGAAGGAGGTGGGAACAGGCCCAGCTGTTCAACCTTTCCAGAGCGTACCTGGAAACAACACACACACCTGGAGAAGCTCCCAAACACTGCTGTGTTTGTGATCTGCAGCCTGCTGCAGGGAAATGTGTGGCCACATTCCCTCAGCAGAGCAGCCTTGCACAAAACAGAGCAAGGAGGATGCCTAAAAGCAGATGGCACTGCAGTCAGAGAGGGAGTTTGCAGCACAGCTGGACTGGAGCTGTTCTTCCCTGTGCCTCTGGCATGCCATCTCCCTATGGGAGCACATTATCCAGCTAGATCTTTCCAATATCTGCCAGTTCTGTGTCACTGAGTAGCTCCTTTTTCCAGCGTAAAATTGTTAATCCACACAGTCCTATCCCTGTGTCTTTTTAGAGCCTCTGCAGTAAAATCTAGACCACAATAGATTGTCCCCATGTTACTTAATGACAAAGGAAAAAAAAAAAAACAACCAAAAAACCAAAAAAACCCACCCGAAACAAAAACCAAAACTTTGCTGAAAGGGGAAAAAAAACCCAAACAAACCAAGTTTTCTAAGCTGTCAATGACTATTGTCTCCATGGGTAACAATGTGGCAAGAACAGAATGCCACAGGGCTGAAGTTGCTGGAAAACAAGAACTCAGTCCTCAGTGTTCACTAAAATTTGTAAAAAAACAGGTCACACTAGATGACCGAAACAGAAGATTTAAGTAGCAGCTTATCTGGATTGTTTCCCTTTCTACAAGGCCCAAACTCAATTGAATTTTTTTTCTGTAAAATATCACAGAGATAGAAGACAGGTAGGGAAGCCCAAGGTTGTATTTCCTACCCAGCACTCCCCAAACAAACATGGAGACCAGGATGGACTTTGGCAGACTATCAGGAAGTGACAAACTTTTCTCTGCCTTTCTTACTTTCATGTCACCCCAGAGCCTTCTGCTAACACCTGAGCTGAACATTGAATTGATACTATGGCAAACTCCATCCAGAGAGCAAAAGTCTTTCTTTTCTTGTCTGGTTGAGCACTGATATTTACAGAGGGACTTTGCTGCACAGAACTGAAAGCTTGTGTTCTTCCCCACTTAGTCTTCTGCAGTTAAAAGGCCTTTACTGTCAATTGTCTCAAGGGAGAGCTCAGACTACAAACTGGAAAATATGAACTGCCCTGTCCAACAAAACCATTTCAGAAACTCCAATTTCTGTCTACTATAATAAGGGAGAAGCATGGGGTGAACTGGAAAAACCTAAAACACTGTGTTAAGATAAGCAACCAATAAAACTGATACGTGCACAGCAGTAACCTCACAGAGCAGCTGGAAAGGAGCAACTATAACATTTAGGATAAAACCTACAGATTTTAACAGCATTTTAGGTGGACTGCCTCAGATCCAGGAGAAGGTGTTTCACTGTCCCAGAAGTTCAGTTGCTTTTGAGTAATAGTTTCACTGTGCTCTGGCACATTCCTGTGAGGATGCTCTTCTGTCTGCTGCTGGTCACCCGCCTCCATGGAAACACTGATGGACACTACTGAAAGGCTACCATTACTATATGCAACCTCCATTTTAAGGTCACAGCTCAGCTTTGGAAATAAAACCCCTCAAACCAACCCTACATAAATGCACCAGGCAGCTAGGAATCTCTTCTACTCCAAGTAAACCAAGCCCAGCTGCAGCCAGCATGCAGGTGCATTAACCAACATGGTGCTCCAGAACTGTTGGACAATGTTAGCATTCTAATAGCACCAATAATAATTACCACTGAGCACAGCTCAGCAATGCTGGGGAAAGCCACAGAAACTGTTATAAAATGGCAAAAGTAAAGCCTCTCAGAACTGACACAACCCAGAAAAGAAACCAGGATTTTAAGGCAGGAGTATTCTCAAACATAGTTAAGACCTGTACAATCCTCTTTACAAACCCTAGACCCAGCACTGCAAGGCACAGCACTTGGCAACAGGACAGCCAGCAAATGATACTGCAAACATCTCGTGCTGCCAAGGCATTTTATTCCCTTCCTGACACAGGCCAATTCTGCTACAAATTCCAGTAAGTGCTTCCTTTAGGGGGCAGGAAGGCACACCGACGCCATAGGTCAAGCTTACCTGTGTTATAACAAAGGTGTATCTACACTCTAGCATTTCCAAAGAGCTGAGTCTCTCTTGTTCAAACCTAGAAAAACTAAAGGCAAGGAGTAGGACGGAGTTGCCTCAAGGTAATTTAGGTAGACATGACCCTAAACCATAAAACTCCTACTGCAATGAAGTTGTAGCCTCAAGAGCACAGAAGAGGAAATGTTGGTTGGGTTGTATTCAAACCAGAACTAATCCTTTCCTGACAGAACAGCTAGAATTTCACATGAATACCCATACAAGGGGCAGGGTTAGTGCAACATCAAGTGCACAGAACCAGGAGCACTGTAGAAGTGAAGTACAGCTAGAGATTATGTCAGAGAGCAGAAATGAAAACCTCATCTCCCAGTCCTGGAGCTTACTGGAGAGAACTGATAGCACCCACAGCAAAAGCTCAGAGAAGAGAACCAGCTCCCAGCTGCCAAGAGCTGCCTCAGCCTCCGTGTCCCTTCAGCACTCCTGCTGCCATCAGGCAGCTGCACACAGCTGGCAGGGACAGTTGGACAGCACCACATCTACCGAGAAACAATGGCCAAGAAAAAGCATCAAATCTGTTAAAAAATGTAATTCTTCCCTTTGCATCATTTTCACATTTCATGTGTGAGTCATCTATTGCTTAAAAAGTCATCCATACCCAAACAATTTTCCTGCAGTACATTGCCCAAACAGTTACTGCTGTTACAGCTTATGACTACTTTGCACCACTGTTACAACCCCCACAAAACTTTGGTAAATCACCAGTTTAATGAAGACAAAATTAGACATTCATGTGGCCTAGTCACACGCACAAACTTTAAGTAACACTGAAGATTTGGGGCTACTTTAGCAATAATTAAAGGAATACTAGAAACTTGAATGGGGAATTTACCTTAAAATTCCATTGAACTGTCAGTGCTTGAATCTAGCCATCACTTGTTATTTCTCCCCAAATGACCTTTGAAAAGCCCTCATGGCCTGAGGGGGAAAAAATTAATCAAACCTCCCCCGGCCCACCCCAGCTGGTGTGTACAGGGAAGGACACTTCCACTGATGAAGTAAGAAACACTTAAGACACCTTGCTAAGCTTCTTCTGTTTTTACCCAAGCAACCTAGAATGCATCTGTCCCCAGATGTGAACCTGCAAATTTCTCCCTCACTTTTAGGGAATGGATTCAAGGATGAATTTTCCAGGTTCAGAGAAAATCTGAAGCAGCATCTCCACCTCTTGACAGCGGTACTCACCACTTCCTCACTATGCAGGAAGCACTCCCACTTCAAATACACAATATGAACTGAGGGCACATAGTGAAATCAATTTACAGCCAAGTCAAACATCTACTCTTGTATCTAAAAACCCCCCTGGCACTGAAGTGCAGAGCTGTGCAATGATACATCTACAGCTTCTTTCTGGTGCTGACAGCACATGCAGACCAAACTCCTCCTGCAAGTTCCCAGTGCTGTCTCCCCCTCTTTAACGTCACTGCAGTGGCACAACAGGAGCTCCCGTGAAGAGGTCACATGCAATTCCCTGCTGGCTGATGCCACTACACCGTATTTGGACTAGCCCTTCTGACTGGGGAAACTGGCAAGCACCATAGCAGAGCAGTCACCAGTGATTCGGCAGTCGTGTTACACCAGTTCTGTTTGGAACGAGGCTGATGTGTGCCTGAGCTGCAGGAGCCCCAGCTACACACAAGCTCCAAACTGCAGAGCGAGCGCACATTTCAGAGGAGTTCCATACTCGTTCATCTTTGATCTGCGTTTATCTACATCCCATACAGAGTCAAGAAGCTGAGACATTAGTTCCTCAGAAACTTTATTTTCATTCAAACTACAGAAATAAAGTAGTACCTTCCAACTTCCCGTTATAGTTTCTGCGTATTTGTACGGTTTAGGGTGAGATGCACTAGGATAAACTACCCTGTACATACAGAGGAAGATAAGGCTCAAAAACTAGCTTTACTTCAAAGAATGCCAAACCTTACCTATGAGGTTGGCTCCAACTCTTTGATAACATTAATAGGCACAACATAGGAAAAAAGATTGATCTGAACTACCTATCTTATGCAAAATCCAATAATTCATTACAGAAAGTCAAAGAAACCTTTTAGAAATAACAAAACAGTTTTCTACTTTGAAAAAATAGATGAGTCATTTTTGCTTTATATACGATATATTCACACACACTTTCAAGTATCATTTTCACTGTTATCATACTTACATGGCTAGACATAAAAAAAAAGAAATCCCATAAGCAGATTATTATGCCAAAGAAGTCACACACGGTCTTTATCTGGGTTTAGCAACACCTGGAATTCTCCACGGTATCACAGTGACTAAAAAAGCAGTGACTAGACTCAGTGTAATTTTTCCCTTTATTAAACATGTTTTAGTAAGGCTTGAAAAGCATCAGGATTTAGAAAAATGGAGACAAGCATAGGCAGTCATAAACCCCACACAGTCATAAACCCCACAAATTCACAGCTAAGCTTGTCACATGCTCAGTACTAGCAGGGAATTAAAAAAAAAAAAAAAAATCAGTTACATTTGGTTAGCAGGCAAACTGATACCAACAGGCAGACTTCAGCTAGGATGTTTTTACATTTACATTTAAGGCATCACACAAAATAACAAGTTAATGCTGGGAAGCATAACGATCATCATGTGCACAGCCGTTAATTCACATTTAGCTCTGGACATCAGAACCTGCTTTATTTTCAAAACAAAGTCTAGGAGAAATTCCCATAGCCTTTTGGGAAAGTGCCAGGCAGTCACCAGGCAAGAAGAGGGGTGACCGTGGTTTTATCACAGGGGAAGGAGTTTAAGTGCTTATTAAAGGCTTTGTTGCAGTGCTAGAACCAGACACTTGAAAACAAATTCTGGCAGAATACAAAACTTTTAAGAGCTAAAGGGCAGAAAATCTGTTCAAGCAGCTGCAGTGAATGGGTGTCCCACAAAGAGATCAAAAATGGCAAGCCTTTGAGATTGAACAGCTTCTGGAGCTCTGAAGCAATGATGGAGAGGTCCAGCAGGTGCATTCTACAGGACTGGATCCACACTGCTTGCTAATGCACTCCGCACTTCTGCCCTCCAAAGAATTTAGATGGACAGCTATGAAATGTCTCAAAGTGAAATAGTTACACCTATTTCCTTACTGGTCATGTCATTGCCATTAGCCTGTTTCTTGCCCAATGGGAAAAGGCACAAATTCTGCATTAAAAAATTATTTCAAGACCTAAGTAAAACCTATTCACAAAAAAATTTTGAAGAAACCACTGTCTGTTTTTAAGACGGCAAAGTCATCTAAAAGTTAAGTGCCAGGCAGCCTGAAAGCTTAATGGTTTTACCTATCAAGCTCAACTGTTTGGTAGAGTACTTGAATGCAGGATGTTCTTAAAAACTAGTTTTAAAACCATCAGGCCTAGACTCAAAAATAAAGCCTCTTGGAAACATGGAGGTCACATATCAAAGTGAAGATCCATGTCACTTTCAGAGTGAAATGCAATGTTTTAGGGGTTTTTTTGCATTTAGTAAGAGTCCCAGAATGGAGTCCAGAGTACTTTTTCCAAGCAATTTAGAAAGAAAGGACTCCATTAGGGAGGATGGAAGTTTTGAGCTCACTCCAAGCTTGGCTAAAAGCCTCTACCCCAAGCTTCCAGAATTTGGGTTAATATTAAAGTTAAGTTTCCTGAGCTAGAGACAACTTGATACACAAGACAGTGACAGCACAGCAGGACAAACAGGAAGTGACAGTGAAAAGCATTGCACAGCCCAAGACTTACACTACAAACCCAGAAGCTGCCAATACACACATATTCCTCATCTGCTCCATCTTCACAGGCTGTATTTTGGCACATACTTACACACCTAACGCAGCAATTTCTGCTGTCTTTCCTTGCTCTGCTAGTTTTGTACCACATGAACCCACTTCTGCATAGATGCTTTACCCATTTACTCTGTAGTCTTCCCAGGCTTACTAAAACCACACATTGAGAACAGCCAACCCTTTAGAGGGCAGTTTAATGACACTGAGTATTTTGCACCAATACGAGATACTTCAACATTTACTGCTTTGTTCTCTCTTGAGCCTGTGGCTGTCGTATTAATACGCAGAATTGAGAGCTCTCAGCTTTCTCCCTTAGCACACAAACTACACCATTAGAAACAGAAGAACATTAGTATGCAGCACAAAGTGATTTCCTAGCTGGAGAACACAAGGTTCATAGTCATTTGCTTCCTCTAACAATGAATTAAAGGCATGGGCTGTATGTTTGATAAAGCAACCATGCCAGCTAATTTCCTCTCAAGTCTTCTAGAAACGTTGCAATCGTTATGTGAGCAGCCAAGAGCCTCAAATCAACCTGCCTGCAGTTTTCACACTACAGCACAAGTTTCCTAGCTGCTTAAATAGGTTCAGGCTCAAAAACCTGAGGCCATACAAAAAAAACCTATCAATTGCTTTTTCAGATAAACAAAATGCTGTTACCCTAAATACTACTCTGGTCAGTCTTGTAGTGAAATGAAACAAACCCAATACAATGTAGTTCTCAAAACAGCACTCAGGTTAATCTCAATGCTCTTTACAAAAGGGCAGCACTACCAGCGTTTCCCAGTGACACTCCTTGGAGCAAGCCTGGCTGCTGTGCTCCCAAATTACCCACGCAGTCACCACTCAGGAGGCTGATTCATCTTTACATTCCCATGCATGCAAGCATCACTGCTGATTAGCTGAAGCTGTAGGCTGGAAAACAGGCATGGTCTGCTTTATTCTATTATCAATGGACCTATTAAACAAACCTGACTTACTCTGCACACCTGCTGAGTCAGGACAAGCAACCAGTTACACGGGAATCCACCGAAACCAGCACACAAACAGCCTTAACAGCTCTCTCCACATTCACCAGCTATCCTGGTTAATGACCAATACTGAAAGCATAGTATCTTTAGATATAGATGTCTATTATAAGTGTTTCTATTAAACAGCCATAATAATGACCCAGACATTTTTGGCATAGTCTGATATGCTCTTTACGACACATTTCTGATCAAATGTGCAAGGAAAAGTGTTCAAGTCTATTTTAGCACACAGACACCTCAGTGCCTTCATCAGGCAGATTCAACTGAAGCTTCACTGCCAGTGACTAAATAAGTTATCACAAAGATCAAAACCCCAGTAAAGCACCTGCCTTAACAGCTGAAGAAAGGCTCCATAGCCCTGGCAAGATCTTTCAGTACATCACACACTAAAAAGGAAGTAAGAAATTAGCAATTAAGCACCGATTTTGCTGCATACTCTGCTTTAAAAGAGCGGAAACAAAAAGCCTTCTTTTGCTCAAAACAAGTGAACTCAATGACCCTCAAAATCTCCATCCTGTAAACTTCCAAGTAAACTTACAGCTCTCCCAGAGTAACTTTCAAACAATCAAAGCTTCAGTTAGTAAGACATATGTAATAGCAGGCTATCTAGATGCTCATACTTTTATTTTGTAGCCATGTCTCTGGTATGCTTTACTTGTACTTTATATAGGCAATATGTCCTTGGAGCAGAATCACTCACTAAAGCACTTTTAGTGTAGCTCCTACCTGAAACTGAACAGCCTTCTGTGTACCCTTGAAATTCTTGGTGGGTCATAAAACAAAAGTCAAAAGAGAAACAACACAAAAGCATGATCAATTAGACCAACCACTAAGAAAGAACAGTAACCACATTGATATAACTTCACTTTGATTTAGGGTGCTATCTAATAGGTTTATTAAAAGTTTCAATAGACTATAGCTCCAGAGTTTATCTTTCTTGGAAGACACTACAATAGAAGCCACAGTAGAGACTGCCTTGTCACAAGAGGTACAAATACTTGCTGTATAGATGGAGAAATAAAAGGACAAATCTAGTTGTCTAAAAGACAATTCACTGTACACATTTTATTTACAGTTTTGTACACTGTCTTAGTATGAATGGGACCGCTTTTCTACTTGAGCCATTTTAACCAAAGCAAAATAACCTAAGTAATACAAAGTGTTAAAATACAGCATAAGATACAAAAACAGACATACTATTTCTAGTAAGGAATGTAAATTATGGTGTTACATTTAAAAAAAAAAAAATCCACATTTATGTTCAGGAAATCACACAAAAAGATCACTGATTTGACCGAAATGCATAAATCTGTAGCAAAGCTTTGATGTTACAAAAAACCAAAAAAATTACCAAAGAATGCACAAAATTCATGTTTATTCCACCTTTGTCATATTCCCAGATTCTTCACCAAATGTTACATGAGCAAAAACAACTGAAATCAAAGTATCACTAATGTTATCAAATAGGGAAAACAAATAAATTAATCTAGCAGCCATCAGCATAGGTTACAGCAAAAATGATGCTGTATAAAAAAATTGCTAGAAAACTGTATGCACCATACTCTTTTCCAAACCAGCAAAATCTTACTGCATACAATGCAAATGTAAAACAGAGTAATTTCCTGCAGGTACAGAAATGCAACTTCTTTTCTGAATACTGTGGATTAACAAATTATTTTTTGCAATAGTAATGTTTCTACCAAGCTATTACAGAGTGGGCCAAAAACACACTTAGAGATTTGGGGGGTGAAGTGTACTAAAATTCCGATTGGTAACAGTTACGGCCAAAATAGAAAAATTGAACACAGAAGTACAAGACAAAGGCGAATGAGACTTCTCACAAATCTTAGCAACATTTAGATGGAAATCAAATTTAAATGTAGTCCACTCTGCTTTTGAAGAGGCTTTGGTTCAGCTCCCAATCTCGATTGCTTGACGCAGTCTCCTATGAAAGAATACTCAGAAGGTGTCGTCTTAAACAACAAACCTATTTTTAGTGGTGGAGCCGCTCTTAGTAGCTGTGTCTGCATGGGACTGATAACCAATCACTATCTTTGGAGGAAGTCCTAATCTTTCCTTGTATACTCTCCTGGAGAGGAAAAAAATAGAACAACAGTTCAAGCAAAGTCCTTAGGAAGGAATTAGTGTCAGGACACCTGTTTTTAAGATCTGTGGATGCCATCAGAAAGAGCTGCCTACTTAAAAACAATTTCTCAGATATAAATAGAGGAATTGAAGTATTATTTTTTTAGTGTATTGCATCTAAAACCCACTTTCCGTTTTGTAAGATGACTTACCATATGTAATAGGACAACTTCTTGTAAAAAATAATTAACAGGCCTAAATACACGTAGAATGCAGGGACTCCATGTTGCATTCATGTGAGTATCATTAATACCTGAAAGCTGTATTTCCACATACAGAAACAAAACAGCTATGGAGAAGTCATGGTTCACGATTCCAGAGCTACTAGGATGATAAAGTCACCTGAACCAAAGAAAACAGCAATTCCCTGGAACAGTCAGTTTTAATCACCATGCACATCTTGGTTGCACAGAGTTGCTGTCTTTCCTTTAAGTACTGATAGAAAGCAGACCTCCACAGAACTGGTCATGGTCACCTTACCCAACAGAAGCTTTAAGAAAAACCAGCTTGGGTCTTACCCCTTAAGAGAAAGAGGCAGCAGTACCTGCCTTAGACACACGCACACTGTGCTCCATAGTACAGAGTGAGATGCAAGTCACTAATAGCCACTCCCATCTAGAGTTAGGGTAATATGGGAGCCAGTGGGCAACACAACCCACCTTGGTCCTTGTGTCAGTTTGCAAAAATCTTAACTTTTTCACAATTCTCTAAAGGAGTCACCTGAACTCCTTAGTTAATGATTAATACCATTCCAAAATTGCTGTCTGATGCCTACTAGTTTATTGCAATGTTCTGGTAGCAGAAGATGAATACTATAGTTTTGCTTGTTTATTATTAAACACTTACCATTTAAGCCTGAAAACATGACTGTATTAAAAAAAAGTTAGTAGAAGGCAGACCCAGATTCTTAAAGGCCCAAATAAGGCATGTGTCAAAAGAACCATCAGGTACTGAAAAAAGTTAATCTGCTATGCCTGACAGTTCAAGTTTGGCTTAAGACATATGCACTAAGCCAGGAAGATAAGTATTTTCACTGGTTTGCATGAGGTAAGTGGCCTACAAGGACAAATTTAACAACAAGTTATTCCAAAGCATCAGTACTACAGAATCTACTAAATACTTGTATAATTAGTAACTGTAATCATGTAATTGCATAAATAGTAACTGTGTAATTAGTAATACTTGCTAAGCAGTAGGGCACAACATGGATTTTCCATTTCACAGACTCACAATAATCTGAGATAACTACTGCTGCTTACTAGAACAAAGACTACAATGTGCTATTACACAGGTCAAATAACCCATGAATCTCAGCATTGTTTTATCTGTACTTAAACAGAGGCAAGATGTAGCAAAGCACCTGTAGAGTTTTACAACACACTGTACAGCTTTTTGGTTTTTTCAACTTCAAGTACATCCTTGTATGCTTAAGACTTGCAATACCTTTCCTCTCTTATTTGTAAGCATCACTTTCCTGGAAAATATCTTATCAATGCTCTACCCTTACTGACACCCACCTTTAAAAACTGCCAGGCTGCAACAGACTGCCCACTGTCTACACATATTAATTACAATGCCACATTGTGAAACGAGATTTCTTACCAAGACTTGTGTATGGTGTGTTTTTTTGTATGGGCATGGGTTAGTAACCACTTTGTATTGCTGCACTACCTTTAGTGTAGTTTAGAAATTAAGAACTGAACACAAATTTGGTAGTTACTTAACCCTGAGATAAAGCTCTGCACAGGCTCCACTGGCCTGAAATGCCTCCACTGTCAAGCTAACTGGCTTTACATGCACGGTTACACTTCACGCAGTCAAGGCACCAGTCACGTTACTTACCCTATATGCGTAACAGCATCCTTGTTTTCACATTCAGTTGTCCATATTGCTATTTTATCACCCTTAGTTCTAACATTAACAACAGCACCACACACATCATCACTGTAGTCATCGAATGACTCCCCAATAAGGCACAGCAGCTGTAAAACAGAAAGCAGTTCAGAGTCAGAATCCTGCTCTGCGGACAAACAGTGTACTCAAGGACTGAGGAATACATTTTACTGCCTACAGCCACTTGCCATACAGCAATAATTTTCTATTTATTGCAGTTTCTTCTTGAAGTTCCAAGTATTACAAGTAAACAAACTCAGCTGTAGTTAGGCATCTTCCTCCTATTCTGAATTTTCCATTCCTTCTCCTCTCCCACCTGTTTCAAGTTCTGACACAGCTAATCATTTACACAGTGCTGCCTTCTACCCCATCCTCCCAATCCAAAACAAGGGAAGAATTAAAGCAATGTATTCTTCTTTTCACAGTACACTTAACACACATAGACCAATCTGAAATTTTAGTGTTTCCATCCATAATCTAGGAAGAACCTCTTAAGGACTATTTGAACAGCATCATCTACATAAAGTTTAACTTCAGTGCTGAAGTCTATCAACTCAGAGGTAAATCGGACTGCAGCCAGATGAAAGTGCTATGCTATGAAATGTTACTTCCTATCAACACAGGAAGCTTCAACATTTCCATAAACTCTAAAGTGGGCATTAATGATCCTGAGCAGTGTTTAATGTAAGTGACCAAAGCAAGCACACAAGTAACACAAGATTCTTCCTCCCAGGTTTCTAATGGTGAAGCTTGGAACTGGCCAGGAATGTCAGACTGAGCTGAGTCACAGCCCCATGCAACATGCTAAGTGTGAAAGTGCTATTGAAATCACCTTACAACTTGTAAAACAACCAATCCAGATATTCAAAACTGATGGTTTCTTGTGATTGAGACAGACTCACCTAGACTATGCTGAATTAAAAAAAAAACAAAAACACCTTCTGCACACTGAATCTGCAAATGGACACTTGTTTACTCCACTTCCGCAGTACATTAAAAACACTTATTATATCAGCTTTCTGGAATCACTTATAACATCTCGAAATTCAACACATTTGCAACTTTTCAAACAAAGCAGGTCTTCCAGTACCCATGAGACCCACAAGGGCTGGCTTACTCAAGGAAATACAAAAAGGGCGAAGTGTGCTAATAATCAGGTATAACTATACATGCTTTAAATGTTACACACAACTGCAGGCTGCACAGACTACTGAGCAATTCAAGCCATAAATGTTTAAGATCAAGCCACACACAAACATGCAAAATATTGACCAACTGCCTTAGTACACACAGAAGCAACAATGACTACCATGTTCAATAAACACCAGTCAGGTATATTTTTCATGAATGTTGCACAACAGAAAAAAAAAGGCTTTTCAAATGAAGTTTACAGTTAAGATCACTGTATTATAATAAAAATTTGTTCCAAAGGGGAGTTATAATGGCTTTGATTTCCATTGTAGAAAATTGGTTGCACATAATTACTAGAATTAGAAGTGACAGGGTTGTTTTAGGGCACATATCACAGTCACCTGGCTATTTAGGCTCTGTGCCACTGCTCACTGCTAAGCAAAAAGCAGAGCCCTCTAGCCTTTAGTTTACACAGTCTATCTACGTGTTTCCATGCCTTATGTAATGGCTGTTAGGAGTCAGGACTCACATGGATTAGGCCAAGTACATGCAGCAGGATGTTAAATTGCTCACGCGAATTATTCTGTACTAGTTATTCTGCCCAGTACTGTAACGCTCACAACACTCTCTTCAAATCACAACTACAGTGACGACAAAGATCCTGAAAGTTCAGCATTTTGGACACCTCTGCTTTGATTCTGAAGGCCACTTCTCCCCTTCAATGGGGTGCAATACTTCCTGCCTCTCACAAAAGCAAGAAAAAGAGATTTGCCAAAACTGCTGTGCATCATCCTGTCTGCAATCCAGGTCTGTAAATCCTAAATCACACCAGACTGTTTTAGGCTATTCTGAGTCAGTTCCTAGACAGCACAGTTATGTTTTTTCTGTAATACATTTACTGCAATCCACAATCTCTAGAAATATATTTACCATTCAATTCTACTCCAAAGAGATAACAGCAATAGGGGTAAAAAAATTTATGGCGTATATGCAGGATGAATTATTGCTAATTAGTGCTATTATTGCCTATCCCAGCATTAAGATAAAGAAAAAAAAACCTGAAAATCCCTTGTTCAACAGAGCAAAAACCTGAAAACTATTCACTTTAAAAAGTATTTGTAAAACAAATTGTTTTATCAACTGTTTCATCAGTAGAATCAGCAAGTTGCCCTCAAGACAATGTATTATTTTCACAGTAGCTCAACAGCTGTTCTGTATTACATGGGAAAAGGTTAATCTGTCCTGCAGAACTCTCCCTGTTGCTGCCTGTTACAAGAAAGCATTACACAGAATACACCTACATTAAGGATCGCTATTGAAAAAACACGTTTCAAATACAGCCTGTCAAAAAACCCCTACAGGACCCTCTGCTGCCAAGAAGTTAGAAGCCTAGTGTAGAACACGAAGATCAAACCAGTTAAATATATTTTTACACAAACACAAGACTCTTCAGCTGCCACTGGTGAGGCCGTAGTGCTTACTGTCTCTAGCCAGAAGCGATCAAGGTCACTTCGTCTCTGCTGCTTGTTTAGTGTGATTAGCCATCGGCCTCCTCGCTTGTTTTTTTCATCTTCCCACATAGGTTCAATCCCATCCTGCAAAGAAAGGCCACAAGTTAAATCAGACTCCATCTCTACTTTTGCTAAAGAAGCACCAAAAGGCCAGTGATAACTGAAAGGAGCAGTTAAGAGATGTGTATAGTTTAAGATACATACCAGAAATAGTGTCTCACACCAATACCAGACTTCCAAAACAACTTAACAAGTGTACTCTCGAATGGATTTTTATTTCTACAGAAGCATCACAGCCCAGGCAAAAGTCCTAGCTACATATTACATTAAAAAAAACTCTGAGGCAACAGGCAAAGACAACCACCTGCTTTACCCTGCATGAAACCAGAATGTAGCTGCTAATTTCATCTGGAGTCCTTATTTTATGGCTTGCACTCAGTGCAATATGGGCCAAGTGCTTCACTTATGCATACAGATTATTTCACTGAAACAGTAATCTTTGGCAGTCTCTCAATGACTTCTTTCACAAACAAGGTGAAAATAAGAGGGCTTGGGCAGCACAAAAAAAAAAAAAAACTTTAAAAAAGAAAAATCAACATACCCTTTCAAAGCAGGGTCTGATTCACATTTTACCAGTGGCCCTGCACTGAATTCAGTTATTTTGGATGTGCTGACACAGCAAAGCAGCCAGCTACTACTGCCATATCAACCACCTATGCTGCACTTCTCAAAGTCATTCAAAAAGTAATCGTCTAGACAGGGGAATTCTGTCAAGAACTGTCCAGTAAGAATTGCACTACAGGACTTGCAGCTGAAAATTAAGTGTTCAGCACACAGGGTGGAGTGGTGTCATCTCACTTTAAATATAACACCCTCACTGGCAGCTGCAAACCTTAAACTACTTCATCACCTTTAAGAGGCCCTCTTGAGAGGTCACAACTGAAGGACAGCAGTAAGAGATTGCTCATAAGCCTGCAACAGTTGCCAATTCTATACCCGTTCCATGAAGTTACATAGTTACATTATTGCTGCTTGATGACAAGCAAACACAGAACAGATATTCATACTTAAAACACAAATTTAGGATTCATGCAAAAAATACAAGCATTATCCATCGATATCCTGATCTCTGAAGGGTATACAGCTTCTTAAAATTCTAGTAAGGTTTCTCAGTCACTTAAAATACCATTACCTTCCCAAACCCAAGCACCATCATCTCTTCACTACATAAAGCTGCTGGGTTTACAAACAACGTACAGTCTGCCAAGGAACCCCAGCCTGTGGCTACGTTTTATAAGCAAAGGAGAAACCAGGCACCAGTACTTGAGGTGATGTGCCACCCCATCTGAACCACGATTTCATGCACACTTTCCCATCAGCATTTCCTATTCACCAGTTTGGACACTTCCCCAACATATTCCAAGTGTCCATGTTGGGTACACTTTCCTATTTCATGCCTAAATAAGACAGCATTTAACTAGTAGTGCAAAAATTAATAGGAGCATGGTGCATCTGTTTAGTAGTACCCATGAGGAATACTGGAGAACATTGCTGCCTCCCACAGACATTTTAACTCATTTCACATCAAGTGACAGAGCTGGAAAACCTTTCATATTATAAAAATTTACACTTGTTTGCACAAACATCTCAAATGTAGAATAAAGTAATAAATTAAAATCAACTGTCGGTGATGTATGTGAAAGCAAGTACTTCAAATTTCAGAAGTAGTGACAGCCGGATTTGCAGACAGCACACATTTGCGACTTCCTCAAAAAAATTAACACCTTTATGACACTCCCAACCATGTTCCTAAATGTCTGAAGTGAAGTATTTCGAGACTGTCTTGCTTGGTCAGGAAACCATCCATCAACATCCATAATGGAAGAAGAAAACGTTGGCAAGCCTACCTTAAAGAGCGAGTAGTCACAACCGGGCATTAAATTACTAGAGAGCTGGATATGGTTGTATAAACTATTGGAGGGGAAAAAAGCAGGATTAGAAACTAGCCATTTAAGGCACAACATGCTAAAAGAATTTAAGACATATGACCAAACAAAGCCCAAAAATTAAGGCGCAATAAAGTTATTTCAGAAGCGACTATATTTCTTAAGCATGTTTCAACAATATAAAACAATCAGTTTTAAGATGTTCTAGACTTAAAGCAGCAGAATGGTATAGGAACTCCACAACTGTTTATAAACTGATTTCCAATGCTTCTTTTAAACTTAGTTCTAAGGTTTAGTTCTAAAGTTCAAAGTTATTAGGAACATAACTCACTAAGCTTTCATAGCAACAAGTTCTGTGTATATGTGTATTTTATACATTCACGGAATTATCATCAGGATAATTGTCTATATTTCTATGACTACCCTCACTGCAGAGGGTGCTTTTTAGGAGAAATACTCAACTTTGCTATTTAATACAGTACTCTAGGTATGAATGCTGTAGGCCTGATAATTTGAATTAAGGGCTCAAAAAGGCAAGAACAGATGACTGACAGCAAACCAAAATATACACTCAGAATTAAATTTACAGCTGTGCAATTCAGAAAAAAAAAAAATAATCAAAGCAGCACATAGTGTTTCCTCTTCAAGTAAGGAGACAGATGCCTTTTTCCTCCTCCCACAGTGTTAGGGTCAGACTTGAGAAGGAGTGCTGCACATATTGCAGCAACCTGTAGCCCAAAACCAACTAACATTCAGGCATAGCTCAGCACCAAAAAGAAAATGGATTACTGTGATATTCGAAAAATGAGAACTCAGGCACAGGAGTTTATAACACCAGTTACAAATTTACCAGTTTGCCTCTTTTATGTTTACCGTAATACTGAGATTTTCTCCCCAGAGCAACACACCTACTTCCCACTCCAACCACAAAGGAGGTGTAACTCTCAGTTGCTGGTAACTGATTTTAGACCTTCACTGCAGACATCTAGATAAAGCACTTCTTTTAATTATCAATTCTATCTTGGTTATAGAAGCTCAAAATCTTACCCTTACCCAACTTTAACAGTGAACTTCACACAACTTAATAGCCCATTGCATACCCCACCACTGCCAGCTGAGTGAACCACAGTCCTATTACCGTGCTTAGACCCCATCTCTCTCCATTCCTGATCACATCCAAAAAAAGTATGTAACAAAAACAAGAACCTCAGCACTAAGTGCTGCATGAAACACTAAGATCAAATATATAATGCTTTTTTTTCACCTTCAATTTCAGAGCACTTGCATTTTCTCCATGTTTCATCATTATGGCAGGCAAAACCTTGATTAAAGCAAGTTTTTGGAAAGCACAGGTCCACCTTCAAAGGCTTTGTTATTGCTTTAGGAGTCTAACCATTCTCACAGACCTTCAATTTAGAATGAAGATAATTTCTTCTGTTAACCTCTAATGAATTTCTTTCAAGGATGCCATTAATCTGCATGAATCTCAAGTACTATGCTCCAGATTCAGGCACTCTTGAACACGTGAAGTGAGCCAGCAGTCTGAGAATTTAATCAAGGAACAAAACGTGGGGCCATGGAAGTGGCAATCAGTTGGCCACCGGAATTTAGAGATTCATGTTACTATGAGATAGCTACTGCACAAATTAAATGTTCTACATGTCTGTCATGTACACACGCACATAAGCAGTGTTGCAGCGTCACAGCAAGACAACATGCAGTTAAAACATGAAGAACCTCTCCATTCACATTTTCTTCAATAGACTTCACCCTCAATTTTGCAAATATTTCAGATTACACGCAAAGCTTTGCAGTTAATGGAGGATTTTTTTTTACTTTGACATAAGCTTTGCCAACAAGTCCCGGAATTATTGTGCAGACTGAAAAATCTTTACTTACGCCCAAAAATCTTCAACAGTATCGAACTTTGAGATAAGACGAAGATTTGCTTGCCAAGTTTTGCTCTTGTCATTTTTAAAAAACCAGAGTGCCCATCTAAGGGAAAACAAAATAAAATAAAAACATCTAGAACTTAAAGTGTATTAAAAATGTAATTATTTGCATTGTTATGTCCAACATAATTGCAAACCTTAATATTATGAGCATGGAGGTCAGTTTTCATCAATAAGCTACATGATCAATTCTTTACAGATCAACAATGTTTGTGCTTCCATTACAAGAATCAAGGCAGACTTTATCAATCCATTAGGTAAATATTTCAAATAGCTTTGGAATTCTTTTAAGATTCTAAACCTCAGATGCTTCTCCTTGCTGTCACAGCTAAACTGCAATCCCCTACCACAAACAACTGATTATGGTCTAAAACAACACCAGCTATTCAAACTGGGCTCCCTGGCCAGTAATTTCCTTCTAAAGGTTACATAAGCAAATTATATCACTCCAAAGCTACGTATGACATGAAAGCTTCCCAAGCACTCACATACTAGGAAAGCATAAATTTTAAAAGGAAAGCTGCATTAAGCTTACTAATACCCACAACCTGAAATCCCCACAAATTGATTGTTTCAAGTTTTAAAATTAGCATCTATAAAGACAACACTAAATGAAAACATTAATCTTTGCTGAGTATAAATATCAACACAAAATTGAACCTTTCACACAAAGATGCTTTTTCTGTATCTAAAAAGCATCATTACAGTAATTTAAAATGCTGGAAGAGGATACCTAATGAGGCATTTAACCAAACAGTTGGGTTTTTTTTCCAACTCTGACCTTTTCAGTAGTGTTGAAATCACTCAGGTTAGCACTAGACTAGATTTATCATCTATCTTCTTCTCACAGCAGAGACCTTTAAGTCACTAGGTGTCAATCTATTGTTTTGAGACCTTCCTGACATTTCAAACCTCGTTTTAAAAGTTTATTCCTTTCCAATAATAGCCTCCCTACCACTTGTAAAGAAGTGTCAGCACCAATTTAATCAAGGTCTTTAGACGAAAGAAGGATGGAAGCTGAAAGACAATAAGGAAAGTGGGATACATGCAGCACAGCACTGGAGGCAAGCATGGTTTTACACACCTGCTCAAAACTTAGAAAAAGAGTAAAACATAAAAGGTACCTGCCAACACTAAGTACGAGCATTCCACATTAACTCTTCAGATTACTTGGAGAATTTGCTTCCTAGCTGGTCTTTTTGAAGCTGTAAGAGGGCTTGCATTTTTCATTAACTTTTAGCTATAATTTTAACTCAAGTTTTTGCCACTGGCACCTTAATTTACCCAAGTACAAAGCAGAATGCAAGGTTTTCCAGTCCTGCTGGGCAGCAGCTTCATCGAAGTGTCAACCTCTTAAAATACACCAGACAAAAGCAACAAATGCTCTGTCTACCTTTAAAAGCAAAGCCATGCTCTTTCCAGGTACCTGGCTGCATTTTGAAAACTCGCAAAGATTTTCAGCTTCTGTAACTGCACTATTTGAAAAGGCTGAATATTAACACCTGGATCAAATTCTCCTTACTCTGCAAACTCACTGCAAAAATCTTCCAAAAAAAAATCCCATGAACCCTCAATATACTGCTAGAAAGTATAAGATGAACAAGAGCTGCAAAGCCACATGTTTTTTCTGTCCCTGGCAAAATTACAATCATGCTTCTGTACTGTTTACCTGTTTTGTAGTGGATGTTTAATATACTGTTCAGGGCTGGCAACCTCCTGACTAGGTGCGGGCTCAGTTTTCTCCTCTTCTGCAGGTTGGGGGTTTGGAGTGGTTTCCTGTTTGAAGAAAGGAGTTATTAATACATTCCTTCTCAATTTTTATTCCAGTAATTTAGTTCTTTGAAGTAACTTTAAGAAGGTTGAAGTAACTTTAAGAGTTAGGGGCCCAAATCACATCACAGAAGCACAATTTGTAGCTCTTTATTCTTCAACCCCTCAACAGGTCCTACAGTAAACACTAACTGCAGGAATTCACATTCTGCTGCTTAGTGATTGCTTCCTATGTAATTTGTTTCCAAAACGGCCTATTATTTTACATACTTGTCTAACTTTGAAACAGTTTTGAGTGTTATTTCAGAAATACGTTATCTAAATTAAGCACATCTAAAATAAATTCAGAGTAGTAATTTCAGAAGAAAAAATATTTTTTATCAGCTTCTGAAAAACCATCATTTGAAACAGGTGCACAGGCCCTGTTATTTAGAAAAAAAAAATCTACTACTACAAGTAGGAGGTAAAACTACAATTCTCAGATCTGAAATCAGCTACTGCAAGCAGCTAGAAGCCAAGCCAGTGCACAGTTACCTTTGTATTTGCAACATCATCGTAAACCAAACAGCAGAATTTAAACACCCATCAGTTCTCAAATTTCCAACTGAAATAAATGGACTTACTGGTACAGTATATATTAGATTGATTTCAAATGATTGTTTTTCAACTTCCTAGAGACAGCTCTAGGAATGTTATACGAACTTTAACACAAAGTAGTAAAATACATTCTCTTTGCATGCTAACACCCTCAGGCTTGTCATTCAGTTCAAGAAATCACTGTGTCAGGTTTGAAATTCTAATGCCATTCCTTCAAACCAGGGAATACAAAGCTTTATTGTGAGGCCAAGTGTCCCTGCCAGTTACCACCATCTCTCCCTTATATGCAGTCCATGCTAGAATATCAGAAACATGGAATGAGGACTGTAGCTTGTTCCCTACAGCTAACAAAAATGCCTATACAGCTGACCCTGTGAAAGAAAAAGCACTTCATAATATAAACAAAAGCTAAGTACAGCAGACCCAAAGACTCTTGACATTTCTGAATGTGGCAATATAAAAGTAGTATTTAAAAATTAATTTAAACTCTGTGGTCTTAACAGAACAAATTAACATAGGAGCGAATTAAGTAATGTTAAGTAATATAATTAATGGAACAGTTTACTCCAGGCTCCCACATAAGTTGATCATCACACCAAAGCTGTTGAAAAGTGGAATGGATTTGAAGTGAAAACTCTGCTCTATCTTTGCAGACCCAGCTGGCAAACTCTTCTGATAACACCTAAACGCCTTAACAGGGATTTTCTTTTCATTATCAATAAATTTAGCATTATTAAGCATGGTATGATGTTTTACATCAGAGAAGTTACTCCTATACGGCTGAAAATAATCAAGTATGCCTTACTTTGACAGCCCACCTAAAAAACAGCTCTTTATATTTCACAACACTCACATACACCTGCATTCACAGTGAAGACTCTGAAATGCCAAGATCTAACAGGAGCACTCGGCCAGTGCTTTGATTTACACAGTAAAATAATACAGTTCTCTTCCTCTTAATAAAACTAAATGCTTTCTGAGGATTCCCCAACAGGATCATCACTAACAAACCCACAGAAGCACAGTGCTAAACAATGTCACATCTCCTCCAGATGTAATACTATAAAAAGTTAAGCAGACCTTCAGAAAACTAAGTGCTTCGAATTCTACCTAGAATAAAATTTTTAGTGTTACCTCCACTGAAAGTTGCTGGTATCATTCATCTTTAATCACACACAACCAACCCACTGAACAATTCAAGACAGACAGCACACCAAAGTTGTAGAATTCACCAAGGAAGCACTTTAATGCTTCCTCCTACTTCCTCCTTCACATAATAATCTGTATTATATTAAAAAAATCCTCATTAAGTGTAGACAACTACAATGCAAGTATGGCCCCTTCAGGGGCTTCTAACTTTAAAATTCAGAAAAGTTACATGTGCAATATAATAATCCTACAACAAAAATTTTGTTGATATTCTGGAATAGCAACTAGCTTTCAACATACAAAGAGCTAATCCCAAAGTCTCCCTGGTCATTTTTCCAGAAGTCTCATAACTACATAAAACGGAAGAATCAACACAAAGACACTGAGCACATGCAGGGCTAAACTGTTAAATAACTTCTAACACAAGACAACACTGGAAAGGATTAATGTAGCACATCCAGCCAAAAAGAAAAATGTGATGAGCCTCATCACCTGCCTGGTACACTGATGGTCATCCTTCACATAACCACATGAAATTCTAATTTTGGACAAACAGAAGACCTCTGACTCAGCACATGCATTTCAGTTAAGCCACCCCAATATCAAGTCCATATAAATATTTTGAAAGCTACATAGTATTAATGAAACTTGGACTAATCATAATTTCAAGCTCCTGTCCAAAATAGAACATGACAGCTCAACTCCAAGGTCCAGCTAACTATAACCTTGACTCAGGACTGTGCCACTCCCCTCAAAAACTAAGCCAGCCAGAACAGACTTTCCTTTTTCCAGCACCAGGCTGCCCCATCAAGGACAGCTACAGGTCTACACACCAGGTGTAAAGCTGTAAGCAGAAATTACTAAGAAAACAGTTCTCTGGCCTCAGACAGAAGGCTAAAGCAGCTTGTTTTCACTTCCTTCTATTTTCCAAAGCCATGAAGGAAAACAGAAAAAGAACCATTTTAATTTTTGGCTGGGTAATCATTATCAGCTCCTATTTCCTTTCATCTTACCTTTTCCTCACTATTCTGACTACCAAAATGAAATGTCTGATCACTAATGCACTTTCTATTATTAGTCAAATAGAAAGTATGCAAGTTCATTAATTTGTATTTAAAATCCATTTCAAGTCCTGGTATCCAAAGAAATTCTACAAGAAATTGCACAGCATTCTATTTTGTACATACTACACGAATTAATTTTACTGTCCACATTTTAGCAATTCACAGCTTGAAACCTTGTAATTGCAGCACTGTTAACCAACTTCAGACTGACTCCATCAGTAGCTTCTGGACTACTTTATTTAAAATCATTCCTAATACTTTACTATTGCTCATAACCAATGCATTCTTTGACCTAAAATTGGCTTTACATTAAGTAACCACTGAGTTTGCTACTTTTAAAATATAAGTAATAAAATAGGGTAGTATTACCAGATAAACTGGAAAGTTGCATTTGGCCAATCCCACTTCTCATACACAAGACAACACATAATTGACATTTATTCACTACCCACATGGTTTTTTATGTAGGAATCAGCTTGCAGAAATCCACAAAGCATTTGGCTACTCATCGTTTAATGACTGTGCATATCTGCAATTACTTGGATTCTGACACTTGCAGATTTAATTGGTGTTATTTACTCTTTCTCCACAGCACATAATGACCAACATATCAAAGGAAGGTGTGCATGTCACCAGAACAGGAAACAAAGAGCATTTACAGTAAAAACTGCTCCATCAAGTTTGTCCATTGAAGAGAACAAGCAGCTTGACTAGGTTTTACCAAGTGTTTTCAAATGCTGCCCAGACCACACTCATGTCATCAGTAGTCTACACAAGTTGTTTAGCAAGTCCAGTTGGAGTGCAACAATTGCCCAAAAGGATATAACCTAGCACTTGTTATGCACTGTGGTGAAGGCTAAGAGAATTAATTAGTGGAAAAACTTTTAAAGTCTTGTTGCATTAGAATGCAACTTATTTTGGTTCAGAGTTTTCACCTTCTTGTTTAGGGTTTCCAACAGAAGAAAACTGCATGCCCCAGACACCTGATGTCTAAGGAAAAAGCATTTCAACTATCTGCTGGTCCTTACGCTTCTTGCGGGTTAACAGCTACAATAACAATTCTCAAAGCACAAAATCAATACCTATTTATCTCAAAACATTCTGCACATAAAGATTAAGGCCAACCAAAAGCAAGTAGTATGTCCCAGAAGAAAACAAACCAAGTCATGATTTGACACACAGCTATGAAGAATGAATGTACAGTGGTAAAAATCACATGTAGTACATATAGTAGCAACTGTAAGAGAGGTACTGGTAGTCACCTGCTACCACTTCAGCAGTGTGAAGTAGATTTCCAGACACCAGGACAGAAAAAATATTTCTACTTGTGACATAGCAAGGCCTAATATAGGGCAACTATCCTAACTGTATTCAATGTTATTTAGAACACCACAGATTTTTGGAAAGGAAACCATTATTAGAACACAAACATGGAGCCTGATTTTAACTGGCTGACATCCCCTCAAATTACAACAGAAGTGCAGCACATGTACAGGAGGACAGGAACAAATATCTAAGTAAAAAAGTCACACACTTCCTCCATGGTCAAAGGTTTTCTAGGAAATACCACCTCAGATTTAAAAGATACAAAGACTATTTATAGCCCTCTTGACTTCTGAAAAATGGATTATATACACTTGAAAATACACATCAGATTTTCACCACTTAACTCACAAATCTCTAACTAGCATTAGCAAATATCTTACAATGAATATCAAACCACTTCAGTATCTTCGTGTTTTTCACAGCTGCCTCACCAAGCTGTCCCTTGTGCTAACACCTCTCACCCCAGTCTGTACTCTGCTGCTGCCTTTGCTACTGGAACACAAAAGCTACCCATAGGATGAGTTTCCACATCTAACATTCTGTCAGTTCTAAAGCACTCTGACCAGAAAACCTCGCAAAACTGCTGGGGAGAACAGTTCTGATGATTCAAAGAACAAAAAGCCTCTAGTCTCCCAAATACTGCTACACAAAAGACCTCCACATCTTCTGACTATTATGAGCCACCGGTCCAACAAAGCATAGAATTTTACATCAGCTGAAAACTTAAGACACATTCAATCTTCAGAAAAGAATTTAGAACAACATCATAGAATATATGAATGGTCAAGAGGTCAGTCTTCAAAGAAAAAAGTACTGGATGTACTACTGGTATGCCCTGTGATTGCAAAGGATGTCACACACACAAATTATTTGATGTGAAGCAGAGAGCCCAAGAAAAACAGACTTCTATAAAAGATCACTCAAACAACTGCTCTGAACATTTGGAGGGAAAGAAAAAAACCAACCAAAAAAACCCTTTTAAACAGTTAAAACTTTTCTGCTTTACATCCACTATACAGAATCAAGGACAACTGGCACTTCCAGGCAACTAACAACACACTTGTGTTATACAGCACACTCACATCCATACATCACATGCTTAGTACCTCCCTAACATGAAGTTTTTTTAAAGAGGAAGAGGTTTTAAACTTCAAGAAATGAGAACTACAGCAAGCTAATAAAAAGCTTCTAAACTCAAGTTTAACCTAGACTATAGAATATGTCAAAAGTGAAAGACGAATTTATTTGAGGAAAAAGTCACATTAATTCATGTTTAAAGTCTTCATTTGTCTTTCACGGTGCAGGTACTCCACCAACATCCCTTATTTAATTCTACCCTCTATCCCCTCAAAATTCAAACTAATCTTTACAAAGCTGCCAAAAGGGGCATATTTTCTCATCAGAGTTTCCCATGTACCTCCACACCTGCAGGTACGATCAGTAAATGAAACACAGCTTGATTTCATATGCTATTTTTATCCATCTCTTTGAAATAAGCTTGGTATTTTATATGCTGTGTGAAATGTAATTATTCAAAATTGCTTTCAGACGCAATTCAAAATTTTTATCTCAAAATATGTACAAGATATCCAACATACTCCCCTCTTAGAGGAAGCTCCATACTCATTCAGAAATGCAGTTTACAATTCAAAAGCTTATGATAGATATTCTCAACTATTAAACAGCATGAAAGATACATCTATCTCGTATCACTTCAGAAAAATGCAATGAGCAAGCAACTGTGTTCACAATACTGCAGTTGAATGCTGTACTGACTTCAGAGCAGGTCACTAACTATTACAGCAGAAATACCCAGCAACAAGAGCAAGTTTAAAGTTGAACTTAACTTACATGCCAACTGTCTGCAAATAATACAAAATAAATATCTTTCAGCCTACCTTGAATTTTAGAAGCTATTATGAGCTTTCCAGAATTGTAAGGCTGTACACTGCGTTTGTAAACCCTTGAAGTAACAGTTTCATTTAAATAAAGTTTTGATTCCCACATATGGATGATTACCTTCTTGAACAATCATTTTTCAAATTACAGGTAACTGAAATGTCATTGTTGTAGCCTAAAAAATAGTTGAATTCACAAGAACTGCATTTAGCACAGTAACTATCATTAAGCAAAAATATAAAAACCATGATACCCATTCCCAATCTGCACTATGAAGGATCAGATTTATATACACCTAGAAGTTAGAGGCTTTGTGCAGCTACATTTTTAAGTCACCTTTGGTAAACTAGTCAACACTGCTACTGGTTTTGTTGTTGACTTTTCCATGGTGTTACACGATCACATTTAATCCTCAAAGGCTGCATGAGCACTCTAACAGGTGACACTTCTGCATATTCTCGAAAAGTAATCTAGAATATTTTTAAGAGAAAAATCTAGATGTCACAAGAAAAGCTGCGAGTTTTAACCTGCCAGTGTTGCAAAGGCTTAAGTCTTCTCTAGAGTGGAGAAATAAACCACTGTGCAGTTGATATGTGTTTATTTAAAATAATCTTTCTTTTCTTAGCAACTTCTATGGGACTCTCTACAGAACTCTAAACTCAAGTTTCCGTATTTGTGAACAGACTGAAACATTTTTCAAGCCTCCTAACAAGACTTAAAATGCATGCTACTTTTCAAATCATGAAAATACTAGATATCACAGATTTCAGAAGCCTACGTTAAAAAAAAACAAAGCAAATCCACACTCAGTTGTATTTTCACTTCCCAAGACACATCCTCCCACTGGAACAGCATTACAGATGACAGCTCTACAAACCCACGTCCAGATTTTGCAGGTGAGCAACTGAAAGGCATCCCTATGACCAAGAGGTAATCCCTAACCACACATGCAAATACACTGTTCAACTCCAAAGCACGTAATACTTCTGCAACACTGTGCACCTCTGACCTCAGACACCACACAAATCTAACTTTAGGCTTAGGGAGGAGAAGTGAGCCACCTACAAGGACTACAAACAAAAACTTATTTACTTCGATTTGAAAATAAGCAAGCATAGGTGGTAGCTGACTCCTGAATGCAAATATACTGCAGCTACAGCAGAACATTCAACAACTGCATTAATTACTTAAACTGTTGTGAGCGTTGCCCCATCGTCCACTTTTACTGCCTCAGCACAACTGCTCATGGTGAACTGGATCTGGTAAAACAGTCCTGGTGGGGACACAGCATGGCAAAGCCACTTCTTTACTTTCAGCTACGTTAGGCGCAGAGCTACATCAATGTGCAGCTTAACACTGATGAACAATGAAGAAAATAGTGCTAAGACCATTTTTGTGCCTGCAGCACAGTGAAGAAAGCCAGAAGGCCCAAGGCCTTCAGAGGAATTTCAACTTCCAGTAGCTGTAACTATTACAAATTATTTATTACAATTCCTACTAAGCTCCACAGTCACCACACAGCACTGAGCTAACAGCAAGCTCTCATCTTCAGATACACAGGCAACAACTCAAAGACAGGCTTTTGGATGGGAAAAAAGTGTTTAACACTGTGGCTGACGAACATACAAAAACTGCTGCTGGTGGTCTGTGTTGCACTCTTAGTAACTGACACTCTCCCTATACAGAACTGCTGCCAAGCACTTTATAACTGCTGACCACCTTCAATCCCTTCCTCCTAAGTAAAAATATGGGGTTTAGTTCATAGAAGAAAACCATTAAGAGAAAAATCATTCAAAATAATTGTGTGTCCCTTACACAAAAGCGCAAAATTCATGTTTATTTAAAACCACTGATTTTCAAACTTTCTTCAACTTTTATTCACTGTCTAAATGGTACAAAGCCTCCTCAAACAGCACACTGGCTATTCATTCACAGCTAGTAAGCGCAGCAGCAAGAGACCAGCCCTCCTTAACTGTGTTTTTTTGACACCCTAACATAGAGTCTTCTGCTGTCCTCTCCTCATGATACACAATCATGTGGGATTAGAATAACAACTGTACTTGGATCACTTCCAGCTGTTCCAGCTCATTATGGAAGTGCAGGCTAAGGCTACGTTTGTAAGACCGAGCACAATACGACGAACATAACTTATCACCTGAAAAAAAAAAAGAAGCACTTAATTATCACGAAAGGTCTAAAGAAAAAAAAGAAAAAACTCTGGAAGATGACAGAACCTGAGAAAGACGGTTTGGTGAGCCGAGCCTCCCCAGGCACGGTACGATCGCGGCTGCGCCAGCAGCGCATCTGCGCCTGACCGCGGCCGCGCTCCCTCAGCGCGGTGCTCTCCCCGGGCCTGCCGGGCGCAGTCCTTCCCGCTCCGGCGGAGCCGCCCCTCGGAGCCGGCCGGCCGCGGCGGGAACCAACATGGCCACCCCC
>VZRM01006014.1:280685-407770 GCA_013397955.1 Grantiella picta | reverse complement strand
GGCGCAGGATCCTGCTCTCCGCGCCGGCTCCCGGCCGCCCGGGCCCGGCCCGCCGTGCCCGGCTCTGCCTCCGTGCCCGGCCAGCCTCGGCGGCAGCGCCCGGACAAGAACCCCGCACGGAGCTGCCCCTCGGGTCCTGGGGCGCTGGAGCTGGGGTGGCGGGCTGGCGGCCCCGGGCGGGGCGGGAGCCCCATTTCTCCTCGTGGCCGCGGGCGATGCCGGAGCTCGGCGGCACTAAAGCGCGGCCGGGGCGTTCCGGAGAGGGTGCACGGTGTTCTGTGCCTGAGGTGTGCGTGCTCCGTGTGCCCCTCGCACGAATAAAGGCTTAGCGGGACAAAGTGGGACATGCTCATCGCATTCCAGCGGGTGTGTTTCTCTGCCGACATCAGCTCTGGAGTTGCTCGGCTTTCATAGACACCGAGAGACTTGTTGCTCTGAAAACAGATTTTCTTCCAGTTATGAGTTTCTGTGAAAATTACCTTATACTCCCCCTTTTTTTTTAAATTATCCCTAGCTTTTTCCCCCCGCTGTGTCTTTCGGTGTCGGGCTCTGGGGGTGCCGAGCAGGAAGGTTCAGGTTAGGCCACATGTCACAGAGCAGTGTAAATGAGAGAGCCGAGCGCGTTCTGCAGGCCGCGGCCATCCTCACCTGTTGGCACAGCGCTAACAGCGTGGTCCTGCAGCAGAAAGAACTGTCTGATGGCTCTTGGGTGGGTTTTTTGTTTGTGGGGCTTTTTATTAACTTTAAAATGTGTGGTAAAATACATCCGTTGAACTTTCGGTATGTGTAATTTCAGTGAGAATGTATGTGTTTAGTTCAGAGATTAACACTGACCTCGCTTGTCACAATTATAATTGCAGGGTAGAATAATTGAACTTTTGTAGATGGACGTAAGGAAATAATTTAGTCACATCATCTAGGTTAATTTATTAATTGAGAAGAGTTTTTTTTCTGAGTCAGGATGTAAGCTGATAGTTAGGGTTTGCATAGGATTAGGGGAAAACTTCCCACACGCTTGTGACACACCCACTGCACGGTTTCTGGTACTTTCCCCTGAAGTCTCTGTGCCTTATGCTGGGAGTGGATGCCAAATTAGAGCAATTGCTACACAAAATTGTTCTGTCTGTTCTGCATCTCTAGTTCCCACGTGGTGATTGTGGTTAACTTCTAGGATTTGCTCTGCATTTTACTGCATGTTTTGACATGTCTGATATAAAACACATCATAAATGCATCACTGGTATATACAAATATTAGTTGGTGATGACAAAACCATTTGTTAAGAGACCAAACAGGCTAACGTAAAGAGTTCTAGATACATCTTCACTCCTCTCTTTCCCATTCCTAACTCAGCTAATTCCATATAGGGTGCAGAATTCTTGTTATATATATATTAAGTTTAATGCTTTTGAAATATCTTCTACTGCTGTTAGGTAAAAGGGGAAATACTTCCTGGTTTGTTAAAATAGGCTGCTGAATAACTGGCTACATGCTTGTAAAGCTGTCCTGTCTAGAAAATGAAATACTGAACTGGGACTCCCAGTCATCTTACTTTTGGGTGACCTGGGGAGTGTTGTGCCTCACTGGCCCGATCAGGAATGTAGGTGAGCACACTGAAGGTGCTTTGGAGGTTTTGGGGCACTGTGCTGCAGAGAAGGACAATAATGACAGCCTGTTTTAAAGACATGCAAGAGATGTCATACGCTGAGAGAAGAGCCCCCGTGTTCGACCTGTAGCAAGGACCCTTATTTCCCCATTCGTATGCTCTGTGGGGCTCAGCACAGAGCTGCCCTGAGGCTCCAGCTCTCCTCATCATCTGGTGTGTGCCATGGAGGAGACTCACTGCAGTCCTACCCTGGTGTCTGGCAAGCACAATCTGGAGGGTAGGTGAGGTGCTGCTGACCACCTGGCTGTCTGGTCAGATAAGCACATGACAGGTGAAGGACTTTATTTTCCCCAAACTTCCAGCAAGTTTCAGCTGACAGCAGTGGACTGGTTAGCATCTGTGAAAATTTTCCGGAGTTCTCTCTTTGGTGGTTTTCTTTCCGTTCTGGTCTTACATGCATAAATAACTCCTAGATAAGCTACTGAGTGGACCTAGGATGTTGTTCCGCCTCACAGCACAGCCTGTGTTGTAGCTGGCTTGGTGCTACTCCCTCACTCCAAGGATACGCACTTCTGCTCTTCCTTTAAGCTGTCCTTGATTGCTTGGTGAGCCACTTCTGAGGTCTTCAGGGTTTTCTTTTAATGGAGGAAAAGAAGTTGCATTAATTGTTTCTCTTGCCGGTTTATCTCCCTGACTCTGTGTGCTGCATGGTCATGAATTGCTTCAGGAGTGTGCTGCTGAAGAGCCGGCTTGCCCGCTGTGGCCCAGTTTGGCCCAGCCAAAAAGTCAGCCTGTCCTTATGGAATGCAGTGCTGTTAGCCAGGTGTGTGGCCACTTACTTTGGGCTGAAGGTGGAGTGGGAGCAGCAAGCTATCTGGCATCTCCTTGACAAGTAAAAGCATCTATACACACATGGACACCACCTTAATTAATCTGCTTGGAAGCCTGTAATGACTTTTTCATACGGCCAAAAGTCCAGTCAGAACTAAAACCAAATTTGTAGGAATTTATTTTCTCTAGTGCTAAGAATAAACAATAGAAAATTGTGAACTGCTGTAGGAAGGTAACAATAGGAAGCAATGTGTTTGGATTATAAGTTACTAATATACCATTTGCTAAGAAGAAATATTACAGAAGATGTAGGACTGAGAATCTCAGTGTAGCGTGGAGATTGATTAAAAACTATTATTCATGACTGCACATAGAGAATTGAAGTGAACTTTTAAGTATATTGCATCAAGACAATGATTTCCCCAGTGAATTTATCACTTTTGTTTCTCCTTTCCTGGAGAAAAAGTGTTATTCTGGTCACTGATTTTCTTGCCCCTTTCTTCATCGAAACATATGCCTCAACAACATGCCCTGAAAATGCTTATGTTGAGGTAATTTGACATTCTCTGAGATTTCTATGAGCCAACACTGTTTCCTCTCTGGCTGTTGGGCACCTGGGAAACTGGGTATGGCTGCTGAACAATGGTTGTGCTTGTGGGTTGTGGATGGAAAGGGGGACATGTGGCTGGGTTAAGGCCTGGCAGGGAGGTTTTGAACTGGTAGTGGAGACAAGGTAAAAATGGCTTTTAGCAGCAGAGGAGCTCTTGAGGTGGTCGGTTGAACCCTGGCTTTTTTTTTTTTTCCTTTCACTTCAAGGTGTAACAAGAGGAACGATTCTGCTGAGGGATTCTGTCTGCTGTTAACCCTTAGTAGTATTTTAGGCTAGTAAATCAAGTACTGTCACTACCAGCAACCTTCTTCCACTGTCTTGTTTTCTGTTTTTTAGAGACTTACTGCAGTGTTGTGTGTGTTTATCATCTTACAGTGAGACACAGTAGTTCAGGCTGTCTTCTGAATGTGGAAATAACACAGATGTCCAGTATCACATCTCAAACATAGTGTTTCTCTTGCTAAGATGAATTTGCTGTTGTGAAATCTGCCTTATAGATTCAGTCACTTATGCATACGTTGTGTGTAGTATACATAAAGAGTTTGTGTTTAAATAGACAATTTGCATTTCTTTTATGTCTTCTACAAGTGGGTGAATGATAAAGGTGGAGAGAGTAGTGACTGTTCTTGAGATCTCCAGTTACCATTTTTATATAAACCTTCTAATTGTGAATGCATCTCTTACTAGTGATTTTTTGTTGCTTTCATGAAAATGTATATGACTTGTTAAATTCCAGTGACGGGAAAGAAGTGCTGTTTTGTTCTCTCAGTGGGAGCAAGTTATATACAATTTACTTCTTTCCAGAAGGCACATTTTCACTGACACTTGGCCCTGGGCTCTTGACAGCTTTGGATGCTCAAGGTCACAGTAATTTGTGAAAAATTGTGGTCCTGAAAAGAAGGCTCTTGTCCCATCTCCTGCTTTGCTGTTTCCTTTCATCATCAATGTGTTGAGGTGGCGAGCAGGGAACAGTGGACCTGGATGAAACTATTTTTTGTCTACTCTCACATCAGACCGTAGGACATCAGTGCCATGTTTCATCCTTGATTCACTGTTCTTTGCTGTGCCTGAAATAGGCTAAAACCAGCTGCTTGGATCCAACTGCAGCACACAGGGGTTTCCTCAGGTATAAATGGCACTCTGCTGATGCTATCTTCTAGAAAATCAGATTTCCTTCATCAGGAAGCTGACATTCTCAATTGCCTATTGAGACCATGAATATCTGTGTCTGAGGTGCATGCCTGATTGTTGGTGAGGTATAAAAGCTGAGAGCCCTCTTGACTTTTCAGAAAGTAAAACTTCAGACTCCTGTAGGCAGACTTGCTGAGCTAGTGTTTCAGGTACTGAAAGGATAGTCCAGTTGGAATTCCTCTGGTTCATTGCTCCTTCACTACTCTCAAAAATCAGTTGTATATTTCTGTAAATCTGATGAGCTGCAACATGTAGTCTCTTCCTCAAAGGAAGGGCAGGGTCATGTGGGACCCAGGAGTCGATCAACCCTGCTGATACCAAGGTGCTGCATGTAGGTACTTCTCTTGGAGTTGAATCTGAAAACACATATTCAACTCTTCTGAAAAACTGGCTATTCATGTGTGCTGCTTAGGGTAGTTTGGGAATTTTTTGTACAGAGCTTTTCAGGCCAGAGGCTGTCTCTGTGGGCCTGTACAGCCCTAGAAGGATTTCAGCGTGCTGAAAAGAGTCAACTGTTTTATTTAACATCAAATGTATTAACACCTCAACATGCTTGTACTTACGGATAAGATGTGAGTTAGTCTGTACTGTATTTAATATATATATATATATCACTGAGAGCCTGGTATGAAGTTAAATTCTGTACTTCAGGGTTGTTTTTTGTCTTCTCTTTTGCATACCTTCAAGGTATTTGATTAAAAACGAGTTCTCATTATGCAAAACTACAATGATCTCAGGTTAGGCCCCAGACAGTTTTATGTTCTAAAGGACACTTATAAATTCTTTTTAAAACATTGCTCAGAATATTTTTAAATACAGTGTGCTGCTTGGCACTGTTTCTTTGATGTTTGTCCATTACAATTCAGGGTATAATGACGTGCAGAGACAGTCTGTCCTCACAGTCTTGATTCCAACTATCTTTTTTTTTCTGCAAAGTAGGTATTTTTGGAAATTCATCACAGTGGCTCTAAATCATGAGCACAGAGGATGGAGGGGGTAATTCTGTGGAAGTTGGACACAAGCTAGAGTGCTGACAGAGGACAATATTTCAACCAGTAAATTAATAGACGTTGGGCAAATGCATAAGGTAAAAATAATTTTCAGAAATAACACAGCTTCCGCAAGGGGATCCAAGAAGAATCTGAATGGTAATACTAGCTGTGCCTTTGGTTACCTTTTGATATATTCTAGTGAACACTGGGTTGAACCTCTCTCTAAACACAAAACCAGTGGGATTGGCTTAAGAATGTCTTGAAGCCAGAAATGTTAGTTTAAATATGTTGACAACCTCTGTCTGGAAAACACATTTATATTTTTCTTGCTGATAGAATGGTTGTACCCACAATTGCTCTAAACAAGTCAAGGACTTGTTTTTTGTCTTACATTGGACCTCTCTTCTTGTACAGTCCTCTTCAGTGTTTCCACGTCTGTCTTGATTGCTATGTAAAAGCCACATGCAATGAAAAGAAAAATGCTTTTGGCGAGAAGGGTTGGGGTATTAATCAGACACAGTAATGGATATTGTAGTGTTTTAAATGAAATCCATTAAGTCTTCCAAGAAACTTGAAGCCAAATTCCTATTGTTCCTGTGTACTTTCCCCCTGAAACTATTTAATGTTTTAAAAAGGAACATGTAGTGTTACATGTTCCTTTTTTCACTGTATCAGGAAAAGAAAATATTTTCTTCCTTTTAATATTAAAAATCACCCAGGATATTTTTTTCCCCTGGACTTTGTTTATTTAGTCATTGAAAATTTTCTATCCTGACCTGGGTAGGGCATTGAAACACAGAAGAATCATTAAGAGACAGGAATGGCAAGTAATAGCAAGATTGAAGTGAGTATCTCAGGAGAAGGCTTAGTGAAGAGCATAATTTTCTCCAGAAAGTTCTCCAGAAAATGGAGAGATGGAGATGGATGGAGAAAAAGAGTGGGTTTCTCCCACAGGTTATTAGGAAGTCTGTGGTATGGAAGTTCCGGGTGTTCACAATGTTCGGGGATACTTTGGTAATGCTTTGTTGCCAGAGCTTTGATTCTCTGACTTGTGAGATGACAGCTGCCATATTTTTATCTGGAATTGCCAGGGTGGAGCTCTGCAGTCATGTGCAATGTGGTGCTTGTGCCGTAGGTTGTTGAATATAGATAATTTGTATGTACCCGGTAAGTCCGGTGCTCGCAAGAAGCATGTGGCTGATCCTACACAAAATTGATGGGCTGTAGGTGGATGTGCAGCATATCCTTTGAGTGCCTTCCAAAAGTGTCAGACTGAGGCAGAGAGATTCACTGATTGTACACTGCACTTGTCCCAGCCCCTGCTCCCAGAAATGGCTTGGCCTTGGTGTGTGTGCCTGTCGCAGCTGGTGGATGTGCACATGGTGTCTGGGGTGCCTTGGCGTACAGCAGCTTGTGTGGAGCTGTGCCCCAGGAGTTCTGCCAGAGCTACTGCTCCGCTGGAGATAGAGGGCAAGTAACGTCTGGGAAACATGCTTGGGAAGAGTCAGGCATATGGCAGCCTTATGCAGGATCCTCTTAGGTTGCCCACAGCTGCAGGAAATAAAAGGCCAAAATGGAGCCTGTCAGGTTGTGGCACTGTCTCTGGTGCTGTTTGCCTGGTGTTTTCTGGTTATGGGCCAGCAAAGAGCAAAGTCTGTTGGTGTAGGACAAAGCAAGGGCATTGGAGAATATGCCCCAAAATGTCATGGGAAGGCAGAGAATGAACTACAATCAGTAATTACCACAGCTGATATATATCTTCCTTCCCCAAATACTCCTTAATATTCAAATAAGTGGATCCTAGGTTTGCTGCTCTAAGTCCCTAGTTGTATAATCCTTCTTCTGCTTCAGAACAAAGACCTCATGTTTGAAAGGGGATTAAAACCATACTGGTGTATCCAGTGTCCTTGAAATAGCATTTTTAGACTTTTTAAATTTTTTTTTCCCCTAAAGCAGCCGTCAGTTAAAACCTGTTCCTTTTCTCCCAGCTCCCCAACAGAGAACAGTGCAGTGCAAAGGTCTGTGTGTGCAGTGGGTTATATAAATGTGACAGTAAAACCTTGGGCTGCTCGTTGGAAGTGACGTTCTCTCTCTGGGCATCAGAAGTGTTGGTTTCAGGGCTCTTGGCAGTGTGGTCACTCCCGGTGTGAGGTGTAGCAGAACACAGTAAGCAACTGGTTCTGGTCATGAGAACAGCACACAGCAGGGTTTCCCTGATTGTAGGTGTACTTGTGCACCACTTTACCGTGTGTCTGTGGATGCAGTTTGGTAACTACTGGTTTCAAGGCTAATGAGGGAAGAGAGAGAAGGTGGCTCAACAAGAGCAGACAGCTAAGAGTGCTCAAGAGCTACCCTGAAGCAAGGGTAGAATGTTATAAACTGGGCTCAGTTTGCAGATCTGTTGTCTTGGACTGTTTCAGTGTTGTATACTCTAGGTTGAATCAGTTGTTGGCTCTGGATGGTTGTTTTACAGTCGTGATTCAGCATTAGTATTGTTTTTCCTTAAAAAGGAAAACAGTTTGCTTCCTGCCTCTTTCTTGAGAAATTCGGCTGTAATTGTAAATGATTGGAATTAGCAGTTTCTTAATGGTTGTTTTGAGTGCACATAGCCATTGATTTAGAATTTCTGCTAGAAACCCAAGTAATTTGCTAATTAGCACCTTAAAGGATCACCTTTAATGCTGCCTTCTGCAGCTTTTCTACTTAAATCTCTTTTCTTTCATGTCTTTTCTTCATCTTAATCTTTCTTCATTTTCCAGCTGCTAGCCATTTCAATCTGCCCCTTTGCTGATTCTTTGTTCCTTGCATGAACTGCTCTATTTGTGCTTGGGAAGAAGAGAAAAGACCAAACTCCTCCACAGTCACTCTTTTCTTGATTTCCATTTCAACTTTCTCAATATTTTTTTCCATTTCCGATTTCCATTCAGTAGCCCTCATTTCCCCCTTTTAGTCCACTTCATTATTTTCCCTGTGGTTGTGTTAATTGGCCTCTGTTGGAGCAGGAGGCAGAAGGGATGCAATGAAGCAGGAGGAGATGGCTTCTTGTGGGAGTCCAGGGAGGACCTTGCTGCTCCCTGCAGCGCTGTAAGATCAGGTGCAGAGATAGACTCTGTGTTTCAGCCAACCTGCAGCCACCATGGTGTTTAGTTACTCGTTAAAATGATAAGGGGTCAATATTTAATATATAGGATTTTATCTGTGCATTTCACTGCCATGGGTGTTGTCTGTTTGGCTGTGCTTTTTCTGCCTATACTGGTTCATAAACTTTTGAATGTAGTATTTTCTAGTGCTGAGACTAGCAGTTACAGTAGCATTTACTGCATATTGCTACAAGGGTTAATAAAAACAGTCTTCTAGTTTTCTTTTAAAATACAGTTGCTTCTCTATTTTGTCAGGTTGGCATATCTGTCCATGTAAATGCTACTTAAAACATGTATTTATATGTTTTGTTTGCAATTCTAGGAATGCTTTAAGGGAAGCTGGGCCACTCACAAGTTATTACACAAGAAAGCAAGTAAGTACATTTCTTTTTTTATTGCATTTTCATGTTGCTTTGAATTGGTGTCGTCCTGTGCAGTGAGCTCTAGATGGCCTTGCTTGAGCTGGGCATTGGACCAGATGACCTCCAGAGGTTCCTTCCAACCTCCAACTGCTCTGTGCTTCTCTGCCTAAGATTGGTGTTGGGTTTTCCCCCAAGATACCTGGCACTGGGTGATGCACATATGAAATTTTGTCCAGTTCCCAACAATCTAAAGTGCTGTGTAAAATTTCAGAGGCAGAGGTACACAGAAGTCTCTGTTTCTGTTCACTTTTCTATTTGTATGAATTATTCCTTGAGCTTCATTGCCAGGTATAGGAACACAGCGAGAGGGGTGCTGAAATAAAGGGCAAGGAGAATAATAAATCACCATTGTAAGGCAGTGTTCCTTCATAGCGTTTTGGTGTCTAATGCAGTGAAAAGCAGCTAAGTGGGAAAGGTTCTTGCAAAGTCTTTGTGATTAGAGACTTGCTGGAATACAAGTGAGTCAGAGTGCAGCTGTTCTGTATGTTTTTGGACAAAAGAGGGAGAATGCTTACGTGCATGGTGCAGCCATTGATAGAGGATGTATCATAGCTAGGATTTTGCTGAGTTCAGTTAAAGGTGGTAAGAGTGTCTGTGTGCCTTAGTGACAGCTGGTAACTGGCACAGAAGTACTAGGAGACTAGTAGATTCTACCTTATCTGAGTAGTGAAAATAATCCATGAATTTAAAACCAAACTGAGAGCAGACTTCAGTTCTGCCCCCTTGTCTCCTCCCTGCCATTACCCTGCCTATCTTAATTAAGCCCTGCTTAAAAGGGAGGTAGGATTAAAAAGTGATATGGCAGAAATTCACATCCTCAAATAATTTACCTCCTTTCCTAAAACCCAGTAAAGCTTGTTTTTCCATGATAAATGTTGAATGGTAAATATGTTGGAGTAGTATGGACAATTACAAATGTTTCCCTTCTTTCTGCCTTCTCAGTGTAGGGATCTCATAGTTCACACGTGCATTCTGTATCCTGTTAATTTGTGTGTATATGAAAAGCTTTGGGCTTTTAAATTGTTATTTCTCAGTTTCATCTGAACTGAATGTCATCTGAGCAGATGGCTCATATGTCAACCACAGAGGCTCTGAGCAATTCACGTTAGGGCTTGCAATGGCAGACCTTTTGCCATCTCTTCATCCCTCTGAGAGATAAAAAAGATAAACAAGTTATCCAGTTATGAGTTAAGGATTAATGCTACCGTGCTCTTTCTTAACCCCTGCCTTCTTTCTCTGAGTAAATATTTCTCCTTTTGGTATTGCTCAGAATCTGCTTGTTTCAATCCTTTATGTAAACACCTTCAATCTTGCCTGTGTAGGACTGTGTTATTTGTGAATGAAGTCGGTCACTGGACCACATCAGACATGAATTCCACAAGGTTCAGAGAGCTGGGAAGCTCCAGCAGTTTGAGACCATCTTGTAAGGTGTGAGCACTGCCTGTCCTGAACTGCAAAAGTGGCAGGATTTGCACTCTTGTCATCAGCTCTGGAGGGGTAGCAGGCTCCATGTATTGAGACTGGCAGTTGGATGGCCTCCTTTCCACCTTTGGATGGCCTCCTTTCCACCTTTGGATGGCCTCCTTCCCACCTCAGGTCATTTCGGTCACTGGCTTCTAAAGGAGATCCCAAGAAAGGAACATTCATCTGCAGTGCAAGGGTGTTAATTGAAGGGATAGTGAGTCCCTCTGTAGAAACAGGCTTTTCCCAGGAATGAAAACAAATGCTGTGTTATAAAACTACAAATGAAGAACAGCTTAATTACTACACTTCATTTGTGCATTCAGTCCTGACATTCCCTAGTTTTCTATTGAATAGGGTAGGAAGAATGTGAATTTTGGAATGCAAAATGATAATTGCTGCTTACACTTTAATTTGTCAGTGTCTAAAATGCCAGATAGAGTCAGGTCTAGCCTTACATACTTTTAAGTCACTTTCTAGACCCCACAGTTCGTATTCCTAGTAGGACAGATTTTGCTGCTGCAACTGTTTTCTCCCTTTTTCGTCTTTTCAGAAGATGAAAAAGCTAAGCGTGAAGTTTCCTCCTGGAGCCTGGAAGGCGATGTCAACACAAATCCCTGGTCTGGTTATCGATACACTGGTAAACTCAGGCCACACTATCCACTGGTAAGCAAGAAGTGCCACTCTGCTCCAGCACTGCTACAGTCTGTATCAACTAATGGACCACTCCTGGCCTCATTATCGCTCACATTTTAGCTGAGAGAGGAGAGCTTCTGAAACAGTCTGAACCCAGTGGCAAGGATGTGCATGGCTGTCCTTATTGTGGTTCATTTTGGTTTAACTTGTTTTGTCTCTTGGTGTATTTATAACTAAGGGAGTGCTTGTGAAGTAACAAGCATCAGTAACAGGCTTAAGCTCATACTTTTTGGATGTACATTTTGACATTTATTCTGCAAAAAAGCTACTGCTAGTTCAGATGATGTCTCCTAGCTGTTTATTGTCCTTGCCAATTATGGAGCAGTCTGTTTCTGAAAAGCTCAGGTGAATTAATTTTGAATTTAAATAAATGGTTTTATATTATATTATGTAAGTTTAAAATAACCTGGTGAGTGAGCTGGTGAACAGCTGAAAGAGCAGAGGTTACAGTAATCTCCAGCACTGGAATGGTGAAGAACAACAGAGGTCAGTAAGATCTTTGGTTGTGAGAGGTGGGTTTAGAAGATGATGACACATAGCTGTACATAAATATACCTAGCTGTACTTTTAAATTGGTACAAGTTTGTACATGAGTAAGCTGAAGCTTTTTTTTACAGGAATAATGGCATTTTCTTTACATTTGTCTTTTCTAATTGGCCTGTACTAGAGAAGCTGCCCCAGTGGCATTGTCTCTGTAGTCTTCTCCATCTGTTACAGGCTCATTAGAGAACAGATTAAGAGAGCCTGAGCCCATGTGTGTTTGTTAGAGTTGTTGGAGAACAGAGTGTTTTGTATATTTCACTGGCCAAGTAATTTAGTAGTGTTATCTCTGAACATTGGCTTTTTTGTCTTGTGGCTGCTGTAGGACTAATGCCAATGAAGCTGGAGATTTTGATTAAGGTGATGGATAGAAAATAACAATCCTGCTAGAGAGGGAAAGGATGTTTTTGAAGCAAGTGCACTTGCAGTCTAGAAAGCAGCAGAATAAACACTACAGTAAGGGATAGTACATTATAAAACCAGTTTGATTCACTTGGCAATAAAAATTTGATTTTTACAAAGCTGTTTATTTGGCTATTAAAAGTTGTAAATATGATAGCAAGAGAGACTAGCAGCAGAATGTTTGAGCATGAAACTTGGAACTGTTTTTGAGTGTTTACATACTTCACAACTTTTTCTAAGTGGACTTAGCCATATTTCACATGAAATACTTCATATTGTATTTAATTTTGCTGTGTGGCTCTGTTTTTGTGACTATAGTAAGTGCTCTTGCAACCTAACCAGCTTTGCCTGTGATTTATCTAGACGCCAACAAGACCTGTGCCAAGTTATATTCAGAGACCGGATTATGCTGATCACCCACTAGGTAACTTGAAACAAATCACAATTATGGAGAATTATGTTTGCTTTCTATTTTCCTTTTAATTGAAAAAGCCTTTAAAGCATGAAGGAGGTTATGGAGAAGGGAACCTCTTTTATCTGTTCTCTCTTTACTTCTTCCCCACATCAACTTACTGATTTTTAAAAAATCATCGTTACAAGTATCTTTTGGAAGTCCACAGTTTGTAATGTGTTGTCTTTCAAAGGTGTTCAAGGAATTAAGGGTTAATTAATTTGGTTTTGGGTTTTTTTTTTATCCCAAACATACAAGTCCTAGTTCTGTTGTTAATTTGATAACAGCAAACAGTTGACTGTCACAGATGAATTCTGCTAAGCCATTCTCTGTGGCTTTAGTGTATCTGTTTAAAATGTGTTATTTTATAACAAAACCAAGAAAACCTTGCAGTATGCAAACCCCAAATGAAAACTGATGTATGAGTTCCAGCTATTTTTGGACAGAAAGGGAATGCATTCAAAATTACTTGCTTATTGGATTGTTTTGGTATTTTCCGCTTTTTATACCAGTGTTGGTGCTTTGCATTTCCCCAAAAGGCTGCTATCAAGTCTGTTAGCATTATTTTTTAATCTTAAGCCATTCCTTAGTTATTTTTTAAGGAGTGTAAATATTTAAACAGCACAAAATACTGTATTTTAGGGGGTCTCTCATCCATAAAGCTGAGCTTGCACAGAATCTGGTAGGAAGAATTGACATGTTTTTATCAGTTGATTATTGCAGTAGTATAACCAAATATATTCCCAAGACCATGTGATCCTTTATTACTGTTTTAGAATGTAATTTTTTACTATTTTCTTAGGGCAGCAGAAAAATGCTTTTCTATGAATAAAAAAGCTTCCTCGTAAACCTGATATTTAATGTTATGTTTTGACTAACTGGACATGATGGTTTCATGCAGTAAGTGCTTCCTAAGCACCTGGGGGCATTATGATATTGTGGAAGGCTTATGAATTCCAGTTAATTTGGATCATGAAGATAATGCTGTGGCTTGGTGGGTTCCTTACATTAGGTTATGGTGAGAAAGTCTGCACTTCTATTGCCATTTGGTAGCTAAGTAAGTTTCTGGATTGGACATCTGTAGCAATAACCCCCTTATATAACATGGGTTTTTTTTTTTTTTTTTTTTTTTCCCCTCCTCTCCCTTTTTTCTTTTCAGGAATGTCTGAATCAGAACAAGCTTTAAAAGGAACCTCTCAAATAAAAATACTGTCATCTGAGGATATAGAAGGGATGCGAGTAGTGTGTAGGGTAAGGGGGTTTTGATTTTTCTTACAAGGTGCCTTTATATTCTTTTAAAATCTATCATGATTTTACCACTTTGTGACAGCACATTTGAGAGTACAAACTTTCAAGCTACTTTAAAGCACTGAAATATAGTTTGGAGTTTGGGAAGTTTGATATTTTCTGCCTTTTTCTCTTCTTGTGACTCCCAATTCCCAGTGAAGTATTTTGCAAGCAGAAAGGTGACTTTTATCTGTTTCCTGGCTTTGTTTTTACTAGTGAGACAACCTGTGCCTGAGATGTTACTGTTAAGAATATGTTTTGTAGTGCTAAATGAGAACAGAACTTCCTTCTCTCCTGGAGTTGGTACTATGTAAAAACTAAAAAAAAAAAACAAAGCCTCATCCCTAACAATTTTTGAAAAAGAGCTGTTCAGTTGTAATAATTTCCTTATGCATAAAGTCAAACTTTGAAGAGTATTTAGGTAGTCTGATTTAAGCTTATGGCATTCAAGGAAAATGTGGTCCAAATCTTAATTGGGGTATTTTCAGCTCCCGCAGAGGTGGCTTAGTACATGACCTGGAGACATCTCAAAGTCTTTTTAGAGCCCAGCTCCACACAGCTTTCCTGGTGATCTCAGTGTAGCTGTCGAAAATTGGTTACTAATGTTGCAGAGAGTAGTCCTGGCCTATTTTAAATCAACTTAATTAGACCAATAGATCAATTTTGAATCTGTTTTAAATTGTTTCATTTACAGCTTGCTAGAGAAGTATTGGATGTTGCTGCCATGATGGTGAAACCAGGAGTAACTACTGAAGAAATTGATCATGCTGTTCATTTAGTAAGATTATTTCATTATTCTTCTGGTGTTCATAAATATTTTCTTCTGTCTCTTTATTTTTAAATGATTATTGTGTGGTTTTCTTTGTTGCATGAATTCCATTTCTTTATTTTGAACTGTTTCCCAGTTTGAAGCTGGTGGGTAGTGCAGGTGGCAGAAATGTTCCACAGTGCAGTGGTAGGTTCAAAGTGAATTAGGAACTCCTGGGCCTCTCTATGTATCAGCTGCTTTGATACTTCTGGCTTCAGATTGCTTCTAAGTTTTTTCACTTGCTTTCTCAGGTAAAATAGTATTGTTTTCTTTCTTCTAAACTCTTTTTGCTCCACAGATACCATTATATAAAGAACACTATGTGTAGGCCATGGACTTCTTGAACTCTCTGTTGTTGGTTAAGACATCTAGAGGAGAAAGTTAAATTATTTATGGTTGGGAAGCAGAACTGAGGTGCCTCAGACAGAACTAAAACAAGATGTTTGATGCAGTCAGACAAAATAAAGCCACAGTCCAGTGAAGTGCTTGAAAAACATGTTCAAGAACTTTCCTGGCTTAACTTTTTGTAGATATTTGAATGGTGTAATTTTTTTTCTTTGCTGTCTTCTCTATAAATCATGTAATTTGGTAATTGAGGCTACTTCTGTTCATTGTGGGAAAAGCAACAATTTTGGTGTAGTTAAGTTTGTTAAAGAGCTTTCTGATTCTTTTTATCTGCATTTGCAGCTGTTGAGCCAAGATTGTCTGCTTTCATTAGGCTGGAGATTTCTGTTGAACTTCATTGAACACCAAACTACTTGTTTAGGCATAATGCCTAATATGAACAGCTAGTAGTTAAAATGGAGTTACCCCTCCTCAGCAGTTTATGGAAACTTTGGCTTGGCAGGTTGTTGATACTGACTGATGTCCCTAATTGATATTTTGCGGTTTTAAAAGCAGTATCCTTTTTAATTTAAAAAAAAAGTTTACGCAATATTTTTTTTTCAGTAATTTGCTCAGTATGTCACAAAGTATGTGTATGTATGTATGTATAAGTATATATGAAATGTGTCAGTTTTGCAAAAATACAAAAAGGTTATTACAGTGCAAGGGAAGCAGCTTAAGGTTTTAAAGCTGGGGGAAGAGTGGTGCTAAATATTATTTTGTTTAGCTTGTGTGTCGTGCAAAAAATCTTAGACTGGGTGCTTAAAAGCAGTAATTGAAAATGGCTTTTTTAAACTGAATAAATATTGCCATGCATTGTTCTAAACCTGACTAGTTCAGTGTTTGCAGTCAAACATAAAAATGAGCAGAAACAAAATTAAAGTAATTTTAATTTCTTCCTGTTACAAAATGCAAGGCATAACAAAAAAACCTGCTAATAAATGTTAGAAGAATCTTATTTTCAAGAGTCAGTTCAGCCTAGCATTCTTACTGTAAGACTGTTGTGCATATGCTTTTTCTGTGTTTTTTCTTTGTACAAAACTTACTAGTGTAAATCGTATCTTCTCTATTTAGGCTTGTATTGCAAGGAATTGCTATCCTTCCCCTTTGAATTATTATAATTTCCCCAAGTCGTGTTGTACGTCAGTGAATGAAGTGATCTGTCATGGAATTCCTGACAGGAGGCCATTGCAGGAGGGAGATATTGTTAATGGTAAGTGCTGTGAAAATCAACCTTCAACATTTCTGCCTTCTGTGCACTTAAACCATGCAGTAAGGTGAGGATTCGCAAGCAGGCAACGTGATTGGAATAGCTTCTTAAGGGAGGGTTTTGTTGTCATTTACCAATTAGTTTGTCCTCATTTACCTCTGCTCTTCATGTACTTCAACTCATAAGTTTATTTAATAAAATAATTTCAAAAGTTCAGTACCCTTTAAGAGCTTTATAATTCTTCTGCCCTGATCTGTGCATTAGTATAGTGCCTGAGTATTCCACTTGAGGGCTAGATTCCAGTTTTTCCAGACTGTGTCTATATAGTGAATAAAATGTATGTTGAATTATTCAACTCTGTTGAATAATTCTCAGTTCTGTGTGAATTCTTGTTTAGATGGCTCTAGATCCTTACTATTTTGCTATGCTCATAATAACTATGATGACAATAAAGGGTGCTAGTGGGGAGGGATTATATAGGTGCATATTCAAAACCTTATCTTTTTTTGAACATCTCACAGCCTAACAATACCAGCTGCTTTTTGTTCTTGGTGCTCAAAGTACTTAGACCTTCTTGGGTGGTGAGGGATACTTTTATAAATTACTTGACCATTTTTTGTTTTCACTTTCATTTCTTCTTGGTTTGGCAGTAAAAATTCATGATGCTGTTTTTATGTACAAACATTTGCACCTTTGTTCATTGCAGAAAAAGAGAAAAGATTTGCTTTTCTCTTATCCATAAATAAATAAGCAGCATATCCCCAGGTTTTACCTACCTCTAGAAGCAGTTTATAATCTTTGTAGATTATCAGGTATTTGATACATATTAGCATGTAATAATAGCTACTAAGTCTGCACCTCGGTGTGGTGTGAGTACCAGCCTTTTCAGAGCAAGTGTCATGATTGCTGCCCCTGTCTAGGTGAGGTGTGGTCTGGCTGATAGCTCTGAGCTGTAGGGTACATGTCACAATGTATACCAGAACTCCTTTATCATTTTTAAATTTCAAATATGATGACCTCTAACAGCTTGCTGTTATTGCCAGCTTTTCTGGCATTGCTGGAGTCCAAACTAAGGAGCCCAGTTAATAGAACCATGGAATGGTTTGGGTTGAAAGGGACCTTAAAGATCATTTGGCTTCAAACCTTGTGCTGTGGGCAGGGACACTTTCAATAGAGACCAGGTTGCTCAAAGCCCCATCCAACCTGGCCTTGAACATTTCCAGGGATGGGCCATCCACACCTTCTCTGAACAACCTGTTCCAGTGCTTCACCACTCTCACCATTAAGAATTTTTGTCTAATATCTGATCTAAACCTACTCCCTTTCAGTTTGAATCCATTCCTCTTTGTCCTGTCCCTACGTGGCTCTTGTAAAAAGTTCCTCTCCATCTTTCTTTTTGGCTCCCTTCAGGTACTGGAAGGCCACAATTAAGTTACCCCAAAGCCTTTTCTTTTCCAGGCTGAACAATATTAATTCTCTCAGCCTTTTCTCATTGAAGCGGTGTTTCAGCCTTCTAATCAATGTGGTTGGTTTCATCTACACCATGCCTTACCTCTCTGCTATTTGCATGCCAAGGCTGTACCTCAGCCCCAGAAAACACCTTCTGTGAGAGGGTTTAGTCACATATTTGTCCACATTGATGCACTTGATCAAGCTTGAAACCTTGTGCTTTGTTTTGATGAAGAAGAACTAGGCTTCCTTTTCATGAGGTAGTGATTCAAAAGCCTCTTGAAAAGGAGGAACAAAAGAGGTTACAAGGAGGGATGCAAAAGTTACCTTGGAGGGGGAATGTACCCAATGAATAATTAAAAGGAAGTGTCCATATTTTTTTTTATTTAAAACTTTTTTGCCTGACTTGATATGCAAAACCATGATTACATACCTTTTAAAATTTAATTTCCCCCTATTAGTGCTGGAATTAATTCCAAGAAAGTACTTTAACCAGGTAAATCACTGTGGAGCAAAGAGCTTCTCTTTCCAGTTTTTGTATTTACCTAGAAAACCAATGCAAGCTCGCTGTGTCTGTGTTCCATTGCTGGGGGATTTTTTTCTCCTCCCTCCCTTTTATTTCATTAAATCAAGCTATTGACCTGTGAAACACTCACTTATTATTTAATTCTATAGAATCCACAGGATAAGCATGAAAGAATTGATTCTGCTGGGAGAGTTTTCATATTGAATTCTTATGAACTACTCACTTCACAACTAGAATACCCATTTTTATGTGTTTGTTCTTTCAAACCCGAGGCAGGAAGCAGGGAACAGAGTGCTAATTTTGCATGTCTGATGTTGTTTGCAGTGGATATTACTGTGTATCGCAATGGCTACCACGGAGATCTGAACGAGACATTCTATGTTGGAGAAGTGGATGAGGGTGCCAGGAGGCTTGTCCAAACAACTTACGAGTGCCTAATGCAAGCCATCGATGCAGGTAAAACTAGAGCCTGGAACATTCAGGTTTTGGTTCTCAAACATGCTTGCTCATATTTGCCACTGCTCAGAGTGGCTTTTGTTGCAGCACAGAAGCATTGGTGTGTTGTCACCAGCAGATGATGGGTGTTGTGTAATGCAGTGATCCCTCGAATGACACAGTTCTGTGAGCGGTGGCTGCAACTTCTTTTTAAATGTGGGTTGATGAGGAAAATCTATTTGATGCTGAGCTGATCCACAGATGATATTGACATGGAAACAGCCTTTTTTGACTGTTGATGAATAAGATGTCCTTGATCTGAGCAATTTAGAAAATGTAACAAGCTAAGTATGTTTTGGAAAATCCTACTTTTATAATTTGTATGGTGTTGCACAGTGAACTGATAAGGTGAAACACTGTGTGAAATCCTAAACATATCTCTTTAGCCCTGCCAAACCTTACTGTTATTTCATAAAGCTAGTTATGAGCTCTTGATTTTCTGCTGTGGGAGTGTGCCAAAGAAGACAGATCCATATCTATCCTCCAGTACCTACAGAACTTTAATGATGTTGCTTAGTTATCACTCAGGACAGCTGCATCGAGACATACAATGGGATAGAAAGGTAGCTGGAGAATGTTATGTTCAACATCAGAAAACAAAAGAATTTCCCAAGTCCCTGGAAATACTTGTTTCATCTCTTATCTTTTATACCCTGCAGCTTGTTAAAATCCCCATTATAATTTAATCACTTCACAGCCTCTAGAGATTGAACTTGAAGGTGCTATATAGTAAAGCTTTAAACTTGCATTTAATCAAAAGAAAATGTAAATAAAAGAAATTAAAATGAACATAACTTCGGTTAATATTTTGGAGACAGCTAGTCAAGCTGAAAAGACAGAAATCCATAGGGATCATGTCTTGTGTATCCGTTGTGTGATCAAGAAAATAGTGCCACGTTGAGCTGAGAAGAATATAGATTACTGTTAATGTGGGGTTACTGTTCTGAAATGACCACTTTGTTTTTCAGAGCTAAACCAGCACAGTGTGTATCTTTGGTCCTGTATATTTTCATAGCCAATGTTACATGTGTTGTCTCTTTATCCTTTGTATCCTGGCTTTGATGTATAGACTGTGACAGAAATTTCCCATTGTGTTTGTTACAATGAGATTAAAATTCTCACTGTAAGTCTATTTTACCAACTTTGTAGATGCTGTAACGTGTTTTAATGGGTTTTAGACGTTGCATGTGAGTAGGAATTCTGGCAGCAAGTTCTCAGCTGTTAAAAAGGGGTCACCTTCCCCCTCTTTAAATCATCTTAATGTCTTGGTGTTAGACTAGCTGAGCTCCAGCTAGGAGAGCTGTATGAGAGAGAAGCAGAGGGCTCCTTGCTCCATTGAAATGAGTTGCATGTGCTGTCAGGCCCATACTTCACAGCTATTTAGCACAAATCCAACAGATTAATCTCTTCCCCGCTATGTCCTTTTATTTTTTTCTTTTTCTTTCTTTTTTGTCCCCCCCCCATTTTTAGAAAAGCATGTATTTTACAGTAATATAAATTTATTGTTATTTTCTGAATATTCAACTTATTGTTGCTTACATTAGCAGAGAATTGAACTAAATGGTTTCTTCACATAAAGTTTTAGCTTTGTGTGAACTCTGCTTAAGATGGCTCCACACAACCACACATTAGGTTCCTGAAGGAACAGTATGTATTCGGGGAGTTGGGAATGGTCTTGGAAAAGCTTGATTTCAAGTGTTTCAAGGTTGTTTTTGGTATGAATCTTCATTGGCTGAATGATGAAACGTTGCTTTTTTGGTATTATCACTCCCTTGTCCAAGTGCTCAAAGTGAGTTTCTCACACTCTTTTCATTTGTTTCAAACTTTTTGACTTATAAGGCTTTCTAAAGGGATTGTCAAAAAAGTTAATCGTGAATATGAACATTTTTATTTGCTGTAGCATTGTCACTGAGAATCTTGTCTAAGAGTAGAGAGAGCCATTTTCCCTTTTTTTTTTTTTTGAAATTCTTGGTCCTTTGTGTGCATTTTTCACATAGTAGAAGAAGTGTATAATAAAATATAGTTCATGCATTCATTGCAAGAAGCACTGCAGCTCAGGGTAGGAGAGCTTACCAAATACTTTGAAAGTCCTTTATTTTTAATTTCAAACTTCGACATCCTTTTAATGTGAGCACTTGAATCCGTGAAAGGAAGAAAGTAGTATGCTTGTGAAAAAAGAGTTTTCTTCTTTCTCTCTAGATTTTTTTTTTAATATATGAGACAGTTTCCTCCCTCTGTCATGTTACTGCACTCTGCACTCACTTATATACATAGTGGATTAAGTGATCATAAGTGTAATACTGGAACAGATGGATGCACAAGCCATGAGTGCTACAGAGATGGTGTTTGATAGTTAGCTGTGTTGAAAGAAAGCTCTCTAAATTTCTGTATGTATCTCTTCAATTTTGCAGTAAAACCTGGTGTTCGGTACAGAGAACTGGGGAACATAATTCAGAAACACGCTCAAGCAAATGGATTTTCAGTGGTTCGGAGCTACTGTGGGCATGGAATCCATAAACTTTTCCATACAGCTCCTAATGTGCCACACTATGCCAGTGAGTATTCATTCCCTTTGTGCTGTCCTGTAGACCAGAAACAGTTTGCAATGAATGCACCCAATTTACTTGAGCCATCAAGTTAGCATTTTGGCACTTGGGAAGTAACTGTTTTTTAAGCTCTGGGCTGTAGCATCCTTTTTGAACCTAAGTAAGGAGAATATATTATATAATGAAACAGTCTGAGCCTACACTAACGGTTAGTGTTAGCTCTCATCTGTACTGGGTGCAAAGTTTTTGCCTGAATTCCAGCTGAATTCCCTTAGATATCCTTGTCTGACATGAACAAGCAAATGTTTCTCTTCTTAGAAGTTCTAAGAAAACCTTACTGCTGTTTACAGGTGTAAATAAAAAGCTCTTTGTATAGTGTAGATGGGTGTTGTGCCTGAATCTGGATCCTGGCTTTTTCACTTTTCTTCATTTGAGTGTTGTGATTTGGTACTTCTGGAAACTTGATCACAGTGTGTGGCAGAGGAGGAATGAACATTCCCCCAGCAGTGGTAGTTTTTGGAAATGTCTGGCCTCGTAACAATTTTTCCAGCAAGACTAAGAAACAGCATCCATAAAGGATGAAAGGTTATGTGCCAGTGGACAACTAAGGGCCAAGTAAATATCACAAAGCAGTTCACACTGAACAGTTCACACCCACTTCAGCTGTAAAGCTTCCCTGATAGGACACTTACTTCTTCAGACCTGACAGGTGCCTTCCTCTTCCCATCTCTTAATGAGCTTTAACACATGTTATGGTTATAGATTATAATCTAGCAATTCCTGACTTCCCATGTCATCATTTCCCTTATTATTTTTTCAGACAACAGAGAAAATCTATTAATTGCAGGGTAAAAGGGTATAAGTTCCTGTATGTACTTTTTGTTGTGTAAAATGAAGAAAATCTGGATTCTTCAGAGGTGGGGAGCATTTTATATCAATTAAAATTCAATCCAAGAAAAGGAAATTTCTCTCATTCCTGTCTATTTGGAACTTTGAACTTTTTTTTCCATTGAGCAAATATATATGTCTGTTCCCACCAAGAAAGATGCTGGGTGTTTTTTCTGGTATTTTTAAGTACAGAAGCACAGCAAAACCAAATTGGAAAGATCTGAGGAACTTAAAGCCTCTTGGAGAAAAAATAATGCTGCTGCTTATTTCTAGCCTACTATGAATGGAGTTTGCAAAGCAAAAAACTAATTTTCTAAGAAAAATGTTCTGGTTGCTGTTGTGGCAGCTTGATGTCTGAGATTTTTAAAGCCTCTAGTTAATTTAAGCAGTATAATAAATTTGCACAATCAGAGTTAGATGGGGGGCTGTAAAAATGAATGAAATTGTCCACAGCAGCAAAGCAGCTTGGAGCTAATGGTTCCTGTGCAGTCCTGGACTTTGTTCCAGCTCTCAGGCTCAGTCTCATCTGAGCTGCACTGTTGTTCCAGGTGAAACAGGGCAGTGGAAATGGGCTGGAGCCTTTCTTCAGTCAAACTGCACTCCTGGAGTTGTACTGTATCAGCTTATGTGCCTCCTCATAAACATTTTTGGTGCATTTAACATCAAGAAGTTCCTGTGTTACTGTCCTGGGTGCCTTGAAATGCTCTGCTATTTTATGTTAGCTAACGAACACAGCATTATCACTCCAACACTACTGTGACCCCAGTATCCAGGGTAATGAGGGGGCAGTGTGTCTTTTATAAATGGAATCATGGGATTACTTAACCACTGTCACATTTTGACAATTTATTGGAGCTAATGGCTCAGTGCAAACAAATAATGAGATTCCGGGCCTTCTCTGAATATCTTAAGTGCTTCTTACTTCTGTTGCTTTTTTAATGATGATTTTCCATTATAGAAGTGTGCAGAAATTCCTGTATTATATTTGTTCAGTGTTTTCATAGAACTAGAGTTGAAATTCCAGTTGTTGGAGAGAAAGACAGCAATTAATTTTAAGCTGCTTGAGTAAGTGTTACAGTGTTGGAGGATAGGGAGAAGGAGAGAACTAAGGGAAATCATAATGTAGAAGTAAAAATAGACGACGGATCATCTTGGAAAGGCTTTTCTGACTTTACTGTGTTTCTGTTGCATTTTGCTAGGACAGGGATGATTTACTAAGATGGTATTCCTTCTTCTAACTTGAGTATTTATTTTATTGCAGAAAACAAGGCAGTTGGAGTCATGAAGCCAGGTCATGTATTTACAATTGAACCAATGATCTGCGAAGGTGAGCAATTCAGCAGCAGCGTAAGATGGTTACTCTTGTTTGCTCTTAAGTAGTGATGGAACAGGATGCTGGTTCTGTTCTGCAGAGCTGATAGATTTTTCACTTCTCTTTGGAGAATTGATACCTGTTCCTTAAAAACTGGCAAGAAGTCATGCTTCCTGTTTGCAGGTGGTTGGCAGGACGAGACATGGCCCGACGGTTGGACCGCGGTGACGAGGGACGGGAAGCGCTCGGCGCAGTTTGAGCACACGCTGCTGGTCACAGACACGGGCTGCGAGATCCTCACCCGGCGCCTGGACAGCATTCGCCCCCACTTCATGACCCAGTGATAGTCCTCACTGAGCAGGTGCATCACAACGAGAAATATATCTATTTTTTTGCCCCTGTACTATGCATTTTTTTAAGAGTACAGAATAGAAAGATTTCACCATTTACTTTGTTTTCAGTGATTGTAGATAAGAGGAATATCTTGAAGAACCTGACCCAATGTCTGCGAAAGCAGAGAAGAATTTAGAGAATTTCCTGCTTTCCTCCTACCTACAACACTCACGCTGTACTTTCCTTTTTTCTTCAATTATCTCTTTAGCACCTTTCTTCCAAATAGACCCACAATTGCTTTTGTTGTTGCCATGTTAGCTACAAGTGGGTAAGCTTTCCCACTGGGACTTGGTATTTTGGGATCCAGGTTTTTTCACCAATTCAGCGTGCCCTGTCACTTTTGGTTTGTGAGTGGCATCTGAGATTTTAAGCATTTCTTATTCCAAAGACTTGCTCCTGCTTCTGCACTTACTATTCTGGGCCTTGTTTGTTTATCAGTTGAGAAGGGGGCAGAAGGGAGAAAGACATGCACGTATAAGAGCAGGCTGCCATTAATTCTGCCCCCATCTCTCTGTTGGTGGCTTCTGTGTTGGAGATTTGATAGTATGGGCTTCCTACAGAGGAAATTAAGGAAGTCTGTCTTATATGCAGCTCCCTGGAAATAAGCTGCTTCTTGGCAAAGGAGTACTTGCAGGCAGCCTCCTGCTCCAAAAGCTTGGTGAAGCTGATGTATCAACTTGCCTAGGTAAAGGAATGAAAGAAGAACCAAAAAGATCCCATGATTCATGGGATCCCTACGTGTGTTAACTGTGGGGCATTTTTAAAGAGTACCTCCACAGTACCTGTGGGGGATTGGATTTGGAAGACTTACAGTGAAGTATCTCAAAACAAGTCTGAGTGTGTGAAAATGAAACACGTTCAATGCTGTATTCATTTTCTTTTGGTAATTTTGAAACGGGTCATTTTTTTCCCCCTTAGTTGAGTGAGTTTCAGGCTTTTGGAGAGTCTTAGGGGGGCAGCTATGAAAACTGATATTTTTTTCCTCAGACAGGGTATAGAGTGGGCAATGTTAGTATATATACCCCTTTATATTCTGTTAATGGGTCATGGTGAGCTGGAAACTGTTATGTTAAGGAGTGTGGATTGATTAACCCTCTCTTTTCTCTACCCTTTCTTTTTCCATGCTCACTTCCCTTCCATCATCTTTGGTGTCTCTGCTGAGGGAATTTATTTTTTCTTTTGAATTTTAATGAAAAATTTTTCAGACCCATTGTAGACTTCGTCTTTCACCACTGTAATGCAAGAAATACTTAAACCAACACACACATTAAATCATACAATCATGGGCATAAAATACATCTCTTACAAGATGTCTGGTGAATTTGTTGCCACAGACCCAAGAATATGAAGTGCTACATACCCTTGGCTCCCCTTGGCACTGCAGAATTTAGGTGGGGAAGAGGGGTTAGTGCTTCATAGAACTGGACTCGTCTACTCCCAAATTTGCCAGAAAATGTCTTCTCTGCCCTGAGTGCCTCAGACCTCTGTTGCTGTAAGAGTATCATTGCAATGTTTTCATTACCTTTATTCTTATTCTTAATTATGCAGTAAAGTGACCTGAAATGATGCATAGAGAGCGTGTGTGCGTGCGTATGCGTGTGTGTGTAGAGATTTTTAACAAAACAGACTGTAGTACTTGAGTGGGATTACCTGTGCTGAATGAGATGCGTTGAGAAGATGCCTGTCCTGGAGGTTTGCCCACTATATCCTTCACTTGAATGGTTACAACAGTCTTGCCTTTTCTATGTGAGTGTGTATGATGTGGGGGGTGGGGGGCTTCATTTTTGGTCTATAAAATAAAAGTTGCAGCTGCTTTTAACAGAAATAACTTTTTTATTTTCTTGTAATCCAAACCCAGATGTAGAATTCTCAATTATATCCAGGTTTGCTTGCACAATCGCAAGCCCCACTGGTAGATGCATGCACCCAGTTAGAGCTCACCCTTAAACCCATACATGTGCCACTTGGATACCTCTTTGTTGTTGCACTGATACCACCAAATTTAGCACATTTTTAATACAGGTAATCTATGAAGCTATGCATTGCTGCCTAAAACTGGAAATGACAGCATGGTAACTACTTATAGTGAATTCATACTACTGCAGTATTTTTAAATGAATGGAAAGCTTAGTTAGTATCTAACCCAGATCTTTCAACATGAGAGGGCTCATCAGCCTCGAGAACAAGGCTTATTAAACAAAAATACTGTAAAAAGCTATTTTTTCACCTATCTAGCTGTGTCTTTGCTTGAACATGATGTACTAGAAGTACTGGACTTGTGTTGACTGGATTGTGGAAATCAACTATTTTTGATTCTTATTTCAGTTGCTATCCCCTTAAATAAAAATCCTAACTTAAATCTACTTTTTAATGACATTTTTAGCAATTGTAAACACTTTTACCAAAAAAACAATCCTGCAATTAGTTCAGAAACAATCTCTTAATGCATTTTCCCTTTACTATCGTATAAGACAGGGTGGAGATTCTTCATGCTGTTTATGCAATTTGACTTGAATATCTAAGGAGAGAAGATTTGGTAGATGGTGTGGAATAAGAGTAACAGCAGGAGGAGAGGGGCCAACCTTCATATTTCCCGTGACAGCCAGCAGAGTACATGCACATTTCATGTACAGTCACTTGGTGGAAAGTTTTTGTCCACTGAAGTTCTTACCATTATCAGGATGGTGCAGTTCAATACAGTACGCTGATCAGCAAAAATGGGGTAGAAGCTTTTGTTTTTGAGTCCCTTTGTTTGCTGAACAGCTTTATAAAAGCCTATTTCCAACATGCTCCATTCAATCAAATGCTTTGCAGGATGAAGTAGTGGCTGGGACATCAACTCCTCAGGCTGGGAAAAAGCTGCTAGTCTTTGACCCAAGTGCTCTGGTATCACTACATGTCTTTGTTGTTGGTATTACTGGCTGGCTTCCCACAAACACTCTGAGACGCAGATTCTCTGAAGTAATAACGTAATGCAGATAAGATTGTGTGGTCTTGATCTAGGTCTGTGCAGCATAGAGGAACAGCTGTTCCAATGTAAGTATTTTAAATGTTAGTATTGTGTTGATACCATCCTGTAATCATGGAATACTCTCACTGAAACAGCAAGTTTTCTACTGAATTTTCTCATGTTAAGCCAGCCTTCCTGGAGCTACAAGGTACTGAGAGTCACTTCACTGCTGGGATAAAGGGCTCATTTTCTTGGTACAAACTCAGTTTTTATTTCTTCCTCATGCTCAAAATTGAATTCTTAGTAAAGAACAAATGTGAATGTCATGTCTGAAATGAAGTTAGAAATGCAGTTCCTCAACTATATTTCAAATCCTCTAGGGGATATCTTTTTAATGACAAATGGAAAAGATGTAATTTTCCCAGTTGTATAGCAGTGGCTTGGGGTAATTGCTAGTGGTGAGAAGGAATTTCTTCTGATAAGATTACTGTTTGCATTCAGTGTTTTCTGTAACAGTTGTTTTGACCAGGGTTTTTTAAAACATGAAACTTTGCACTTAATCAGCGTCCTTGGTTCACTGAAAAACACTGAGCTTTTATGTATCTAACTTTTCTTTTAATAGGATAGTCTTTCTGCCTCTGCTTTGCAATGTGTTTTCCGCTGTTTCTCTGTGTTTTTCTGGATGTGAGGCACTGGTTCCTGGTTTCAATACAAAAAGAATTTTATCCAGTCAGATCACTTCACCTAGAGTTAAGAAAACCTCCAAATCCGAAACTCAGGCTTAACCCCTCCCTCTCCAACAAAAAAACCCTAGAAAATCCTGAAGCCATTATCACACAATGCTCTTTCCTATTCCCCTGCACCCCTCAAGAGCAGACTTGCTCTAATAGTAGTATTTCCCACTTCAGGGGCATAATCATGTTTCTGACTAGAGGCAACAATTCCACGCTGCTTATTTTTGCAGTGTTGGCTGCAAAGTTTGCTTCATTTGCTGGTAAGTTGAGGGAAATGAGAAAACTTTCCTACTGAAGTCATGGAGGACACTACTAGAGCAACTGACTAGAGGAGTTTATGCCATGATCTTTACAAAAGGCCTGCCAATGAGACAAACAGGACATAAGGCAGAACATGGACCATCCCAGTGAACATGGGTGCCACCAGGACACTGAATTCTCTGTGTAGCATCCAGCTCAACCTTGAAACCAACCGCAGCAATCCACTGTAGTCCTAGAACAGCCTCAGAAACTCGACAGTTCTGGCCACTTTCTCAGCACAGTTGCAGCAAATGGATGCTGCTTCTCACCCTAGCCCTGCTTAGGCTGTGCCTTGTGGGATTCACTGCACATCATTTGCCACTGACTCTGCAGAACTCTTCCTCTGTCACATACACACCGTAAAACCACTAGAGGAAAACAAGTAAGACACAGCAATCACAGTCAGACTCTTAATGCTCGATAATTCCAACACTGGGTTTAGAAAGAAGCTTTTATTAAGTAGATCGAGTAAGCCACTATTGAAGAGTGAGTATAGAAACAGAAGTTCCATAATCAGGACTAATTCTGTAATGTTATTCAGTGGTTAACAATTTTTTATTATTTAATACTCAGAATGCTCACCCTAAATACGTGGTCTTCCTAGTCCCAGTGAGTTTTCAGTTGCTTGATTCTATCTTCTATCAAAAATTCCATTACAAAAAGGCAGTTACTATGTTGCTGGCCACTTAGAAGGTCCATGTTTGGCTCTAAAATTTCAGGACACTTCGAATGCTTAAAACAGGAAAGAAAAACAAAAATTACCAAGAAGTCAATTTTCTCTCCACCTCTGTCCCCCTTTTATTGTCGAGACATATTTTAACTTCTATTTTTTGTAAGAACAAAGTCATGCTTATGCCTATAATATTTTTTAAAAATCCAGGATAATGCTTGTTATCTTCAGGGGTTTTTTAGTGTCTCCTCCAGTAAAATAAATGGATGCTTTTTAAACTAGGTGTAAGTTTTCACTAGCCAAGATTGATCAGGAGCAGTAATATTTACAAATGAAGTTAGTACTTTGGAGAAAGTTATATACAATAGATAGATACAGACTGAGATCAAATACAAAGACCATGCTGGTTTCTGGAGATAATATAACTATTTATTCATCTGCAGATGAACCTAAATATGGATAAACACAGTTGCCTACATTAGTTCAAATATATCCTCTGATGAGAATACCCTACTTGCACTACTTTTGCAGTTGATCAGTATTTGCAAAGTACACTATGATAAGTGCAGCAAGGCTTATCACACACCCAGCAGCGTTTTTTAACCAGCACCAGGTCACATCAATGAGCTGGGCCTCACTAGGAAGTTTAAGAGAGCTGTGGCCCAAGTCTGCAGTATCAACAGTCCAAACTGCCACTCATCTTAATAAAGGCAAGAACTGCTCTATGTGAAGAAGCACAAACCCATCATATGAACCTTCTGCCCCAGTTCAAACTAGAGGGAGAAAAAAATGTAAAATGTAGCACATTAAAAGATCGTTCCAAATGACTAATTGTGCTAACTAATCTAAATAATTTGAAAATATACTGAAATGGACCATTTAATTAAAATTGACTAATAGCTTAATGACTTGTAAAAAGGTATTAATGTGAACTTTCCCTCTGTCTTTTTACATTCGTTTTTATGAGGAAGAATGTTTTAGCAATAGCGAACGCCTGAGACTGACCTACGCCCTTTATCAGCTTTACATCTGTGTGTATTTCTCTTGTATACTGTTGCTTGCTTTTGACTGTGTGCCTGTGTTTTGGCACATGCCTGGAGGAGGCTCAGAGGCAAAGAGTGTCTTTATAACACATCCTTCTATATTGCAGCATTCGCAGTGTTTGTAACATAACATCATGTCACCCTTTAGCCTCCCTGTTTAAAACATGACAGCAGGAAGGGAACCTGTGTTTTGGCAGTGTCTCATCAAGAAATGTCTTCTGTACCTTTCAACATTGTGAACATTACCTTTTTCCCGAATGCATGAGCTCAAAAGCCTCATTAATTTTGTCAAAAGGCAGTGTGTGAGTCACAAATTCATCAACCTTGATCTTTTTGGACATGTATTCAGTCACCAGTTTGGGTACACTGTCTACGCTCTTCCAACCTGAAAGAAAGAAAACGTGCCTTGTTTTTTCCCTTTTCTACCCATCTCGGAAAATTAAAAATATAACCCTTGCACAGGCTGTCAGTAATATTAGTTCCTTTTCACACTGTGAAAAGGAATTAAGATGAGTGACATGTTTGTCCCTCCCACCCTAGGGAGGCAAAAGCGCACACATTATCCAAACACACACAAGTGCACAAATCTTTCACTAGCTATTTCAGCATTCAACATAACAGGAGCCTTCATCTAGGAAAGGATACATAAGGCATCTCATCTCTGTCAGAACCCCTACGTATCTTTATAACCCAACCCAGTAAGTTTTGTATTGCTTGGAAAAGAGCACTGTATTAATTCAAGGTTGGAATATTTCCATGAACTTCAGCAATTACAGAATTCCCCCAAAAAGGACTAAATGTGTTTTTGGGTTGACAGCACACAATGTGTATCAAGCACTTGTTTCTTTTTATTTTAAACATCTTTATGGCACATGGTTACCTTGGCCCCACACCTTGCTTAGTGGTTAAACAACACAAACGTACTAATGTGAGTTCCCATCTCCCCAAAGACCAGTTCCTTTCACTGGAACTGAGCTAAACCTTCACTTGGTGATAAAGCAGTCTCCCTATACCACTCATTTAGTACTGAATAACATACAGATATATTCTCTCATCAAAATATGTTAGATGTCATACCTACATGTTAACCTGTACCTTGTCTGTAGGAATAACAGATGTTAAAAGTCTGTATCTTAGAAGTCAACAGAGCCTGTCAATAGTACATTTCCCACACAAACAAAACCAAGGTGGCATGTTCTTCCCAGCTTTAGCCCATAGTAAATTATTTTTATCCCCCTTCTAAGCAAGAGTTACCTCCAAATGCAGTCCCTTTCCATGTCCGCCCAGTTACTAGCTGGAATGGCCGAGTGGAGATCTCCTGGCCAGCAGCAGCTACTCCAACTATCACGCTGACTCCCCAGCCTTTGTGGCAAGCTTCCAAGGCAGCTCTCTTCATAGACAGGACAAAGCAGAGTGTTTATTGCCAAGGTTTATGCTGCCTAGACAGGTTGCACTTCCTTTCCCCCAGCGAAATGAAACATCACATCAGCATTTAAGGAACAATAAATACACTGAAAGTTACATTATATTTTCCATTGGTTCAAATTCCTTGTACTGTTAAAAGGTTCACTTTGCACATTTTATATCCTATCTAGCTTCCAAGGAAGTCATTCTGAACTCCCACTCAGAGTTGGGATAAACTGTAATCATAGACTGTATTACTGACAGTTAGGAATGCTACTGTTAGGAATGCCTGAAAACCTAGCCATACATTCAGTAATACTTCTGCATTTCCAAAGGTGAAATTTCACCCTGAGAAATTAGGGCAATACTGAGTGATCCCTGAGACTTTACTGATCATTGCGCAATATATTTTATGTGAGTTTTTTTTAATTTTTCAACTGTCAGCATACAGAAACTCAGGATTTCAAAGATGTCCCTTTAAGGGAAAAACGTCTGTAAGTCATAAAGTGCCATTTTTAACCCAAGAAGGAGCAGCTGCTTTCATTACATAATTAGGATTGAATGTGAATTGTCCTTTTTAGTTACAGCATTTATCATTACTATTTAAAAAAAAAAAAAAAAAGAGTCTGGCATGTTTTGTGTTCAGAAGGCAGCTCATCTTGCTGTTTAGCTGAACTGGTCCCTCCCTGTACTCCTTCCTGTTGGTGAAGCACTCACCATGACTCCAACATTCCCGATGCACTCAAACGAGTAGTCCACACCACCATCAGTCATCTCAACCAGCACCTCCTGGATGGGCTTCTTGGAGTCTTGAGGGCTGATGCACTCAGTAGCTCCAAACTCCTTGGCTTTGGCATACTTATCCTTCTTAATGTCAATGCCAATGATCCGGGATGCTCCTGCTATTTTGCAGCCCATAATAACTGCCAGCCCAACTCCTCCCAAACCAAAGACGGCACACGTAGAGCCAGGCTCCACCTAGGAGTAAGAATGGAGTTGTGAGAAGCAGAAAAAAATTCATCCTTCCACATGAGGAGGAAATGCAGGTTAAGGAGTCTGTAATAAAGGAAAAAATGGAAGCAAATAATTGTGGCTATCAGATTTTATCTCTTAGAGAAGGGAAACTCTATAGAAATTTAATCCAAAAAGCTCTTTAGGTACTAAGCTTTTCTTTTTGCATAAAGACTCATTTCCACTCAACTACCACCTTTGTCTCACCCTGAGCTTTAGACTCTAAAAATGACTTGCAGCAAGATGAACTGGAAAACTAATTTATACATAGCTGGTATCAAAAGGGATGCGGAATACTCCACCTGAATTTCCTCCAAAAGGCAACAGGTTCTTTTAACCTGATCTGGCCTCTATAGGGAAGGAGAAATTCTTAGCTTAACTTTGTCAGTTGAAGAGGAAGAAGAAACACAGATTTGGTCCATCATGTTTAAGGTCCTGATTTGCTCCCTAAGCTGTGTGTACCAGAAGCACAGCCCTTACCTTAGCAGTGTTGACAGCAGCCCCATAGCCCGTGGAGATGCCACAGCCCAGCAGGCACACTTTATCCAGAGGTGCTGCAGCATCTATCTTGGCTACGGAGATATCAGCCACCACAGTGTACTCAGAGAAGGTGCTGGTCCCCATGAAGTGGTAAATTTGCTTTCCCTTGCAGGTGAATCTGCTGGTACCATCAGGCATGACTCCTTTCCCTTGAGTAATTCTTGAGGCAAAGACAGGGAAGTACAATCAGAGTTTTAAGCAGCAAATATTCTCATCAGACAGAATCTGCTAAGCAGCACAGAGATGCAGCTGCATACTTGCACCTTTATATTCTGACCATTTCAATAAACCTAGCTCTTCACAGAAGTGCAATGCTAAATACTTAAAACTTCATGCAGTTAATTCTTCCATGGAAGCACTGAAAGAATTGGTAGTTTATAAACATGCTGACCTTGTTAGCTACCAATGCTAACTGCTTGTGCCACAGTACCACACCACTGTCTTGGGCTCCTTCAGTTCCCTACCGATAAATAGCACCTCTCAGTTATGTCACTGGGGCTTTTTTTGAGTTTGGGAGAATTTCTTTCAGAGTAGAAGCTGCAAATTTATCTGGGAAGCAGGTGTTAAGGTAAAAAAAATGCTGTCTGTATGGTTTTGTACCGCTTGAAAACTTCCGTGTTCACTCATAAGAGCTAAATTCCCTGAAGTGCTTCCCTTAAATGTGGATTAAATATGGAGTCAGAGCGTTTACGATTTCAAACCTGTGGACACATGCTAGCAGTTTGTACATTCACATCCATGAAAACAGAGAAAAAGATTTATTTAAGGGAAGAAAAGAAATTTTAAGGAAGAATGGAAAAAAATTGCATAACTGACTCCTGAAACACGTACTTTCCTAGTCATTAAATGATGCATTAACAGATTTATTCTTCAGAGAAAACTGTCAGTGAGTTTTGACACTTATAGCAGGTACACATTGAACTAATTCTATGCTATGTGTCAAAAGAAAAAAAAAGTCATACAGACCTTATCTTCTGGCACAGGTTTGTTTTGGGATTCTTACAGAACTTGCACTCTCCACACTGGGGGATGTATAGAGGGATAACAGTGTCCCCTGAAAAAAAACAATTCTCTGTCTAGTTATTGAATCAAGCAAGGCATTCTAAAAAAGAAGTGAAGTTACTGGATTGTCATTGTTTTTATGTGAGCTTGTGTTCACTTAAAACCTTTGCATACTATAAACTGTGTATGGTATAGAGTGGTATTATAAACCACTTTAATCCTGGCTGAGCAGACAGCCCATCTGAAATTCATTGTTCCAGAACAAGTAGCAATGTTACTGTAAAACACAACAACCCCAAATCGACAGTGAACAACATAATTAAACACTTTAAGCCCTTGAATTGAACCAACAGAAAACAACTATCATTTGAAAAAATAAAGAAACCCCAACCCTCTTCTAACTATACATTGATCTAGAAATTGGTGTGCTGGGCTCTTTCAAGCATTAAATCAAGAGCTCACTGAATAAGTTAGTGTTGTATCTCAGAGACCACAGAAATCTACACAGGCATACACCCCAGAATAAAACATTATATTAACTCCTGCAATATGGCATTTCAGTGGCCCAGTTTGATAGCTGGTCTTCAAATAAAGTAACACTTTTAAGGAAGGCAGAAAACTTGTAAGGTATTTTCTTACCTTTCTTTACTTTTGTTACTCCTTCCCCAACACTCTCTACAATTCCTGCTCCTTCATGTCCTAAGATCACAGGGAAACATCCTTCAGGATCAGCACCACTCAGAGTATAGGCATCAGTGTGACAGACAGCAGTGGCAATTATCTGTGAAGAAATATATAATCTAAGACACCCTGAAGAACAGAATAGTAGCACAGATCTACATAATTCCCTTTAGTCAGAAACTCAGAACAATGGTCAGGTCAAAGTACTGGCAGCATTTGGGATATGGGCAACACACTTTCAACTCCTGGCAAAGCACTTTTCTGTACTTTGAAAAAGTAAAGTCATGGTAGTACATTTTTATAATTTCTACCAACCAAAACATGACACTGAAGGGGATAAAAGATGACATGTTGGTTCCTATAGCTAGAAATCAGTGCTCCAAGTCATCTCAAAGTAGGTTAGCATCTCAGATTTGAAATAAGTTTACTCTCAGGCATAAAATTACGAGAGAGACCATGCAGAACTCTCAGTACTGCATAAATCCAGTTTAAGTCTTCAGCACTGTGCAGAAACCCTTTCCACAGAAATAAGTTTTTGACAGATACAGGCTACTGCAAAGTCCTGATGAAATCAGAAATTTGGATATAGGGAATCCAAGAGACCAATCCCAGCAGCCAGTAATTTATGGCTTGACTGAAGTAAAATCCAGCATGTTACACAGCTGCCAGAAGTCACGAGCTGCTGTCCTCCAAGCAAGATAAAGGTGTTCCCAACTACTGTCCTTCAAACAAGGTAAAGGTGTTCCCAGTTCACACATTTTGTGGGAACTCAGTCTGTAACAACTGGAATTGATCCCTGAGATTAGCCATTATCCTCAGACCAGACTGCGAAGTAAGACTAGTAAAAATTAAAAGTGTTTTTCCTAAACAGATCTAAATACTATAATTTTCTCCTCTGTAAAGCCAGTTGAGATGAACCAATGATATCTATTCAGCATTTCTTCTATTGGCAAACAAACAGTTCATCATTTCTTCTATTGGCAAACAAACAGTTCATCTTTAATACCCAGTCTCCCAAAATAGGAAACATACAGATAAGAATTGATGTAATTACCTTGATACGAACTTCATGAGCTTTTGGTGGAGCAACCTCCACCTCCTCAATAGAGAGGGGTTTACCTGCCCCCCAGGCAACAGCAGCCTTGCATTTAATAACCTAAAAGAAAAAAACAACAAAAAAAGAGGACATCTGTTGTATGGTTCATTTAAAAGAATTCTTGTTCAGCCAAGTGAGAAAATAAAAGAAGCACTACTAGCTTTTGGAAAGAATCCCAGATCTGAAATTCATAATTTCAACACAAAGGTTTAATTGCCCCACATTTGCTTTCAGGAAGCTAAACAATAATGAGTAAGCCAAGATCTGAAATTTGGATGGCATTCTCTTACTAAGCAAAAAATTTAATAAGCCTGGGACTGCTTGGGAGACATACTGCCGTGAAGTGAGCAACATGAATGAAAAGGTTGCATAATAAAAATGGTGGTTTAAAATCAGAGACTGCCATTCATTTCAGATATGTTCATTAAGCACTGAGTGTTTAAAGTTGGAAAGTTCAGAAAGGAAACGGTGGAGACCCACATCAAGAGTGAATTTCCTGTTCCTTATCAGAATGGTGTTTCCAAATAGGATTCTGGCAAGGAGATGCACATGCATGCAGCTGACATGCAGAGCTCTCCAACGATGCAGAGGGACCAGAGGGACGTTGCTATAAGGCTCCTGTCAGTGAGTTACTGAGCACTAACACCTCTGCAGTGGCCACAGAAATCACTGCCAGCAAGTCATCATTCCCTGTTCTCAGCATCATGACAAATCCACACCTAAACATCCCGGGAAGCTTTTCAATCTCAACAGTGCAGAGCCTGGATGAAAGAGCAGGATTCCTGGAGGAAAGAGCAGGATTTCTGGATCTGTAAACCCTATTAACACGTATATCTGCACAAGTGACTGAGAAAATCAGCAGGCATTATAGCCATACACTCTAGAGCAGCTTCAGGATAACCATCTGGAAGTTGGTTTCATGAAGATGACATGGTCTAAGCCATTGCTATCGGAAATGCAAGAATTTCACAGCGTGCGCTAGAAACTCATAGAAGAAAATTACTTTTTTTTTGTGTTCAAAATAGCTGTGGTGTTCCCATGGAATCCCTGAAAGAGGATTAATGCAAATTCCCAAGACCAGACATACAGTTACCCCGCGTTTTTGAAATTTCACTTTCTGGAAGAAATAATAGTGCCAAGACCACCTGTTGAGCTTGCCAGGTCTGATTCATCACCTGGGATCAGGAGAAAATAAAAGCTAGTCTTTGCCTTTCTGTAGTATTTCTGATGTACAGTAAACAGTACCAGGCTTTGCCAGAGCCAGGTAAAATCCTCACTGTGCCTGTAACAGCAGAACTTCACATGTTTACCTTGGTTTACATTTGGTTAATGTAATTTGGCTTACATTTGGTTAATGTAATTTGGCCTAGAAGTTTTGTAGCAGAATACAGGTACGTATTCCAACAGCCAGCAGGGGTCTACATTACACAGAAACACCCCTAACTAGAACCATGAAATCTCCTTGCCCTGCTTTTTAATACCAGGGTAAATATTACAAAAATGCACGGAATGTGCCATCGTAACTAACTGAGGAATCACAGTGAGGGCCATCGGTCATAATCTCTAAATCTACCAAAGATTTTGCCAGAAAATCTAAATTCAAAGCACAAAGTGCAAGAGGAGCCATCATTCAGTAAATCATTTACTGGTTTTCAATCCATCCCCTCATCCTCCCCTCACGAGGTCATCACTTGTTCTTGCATGGGAGACTGCACATTCCTAAAATTTGATTTACACAAGCTTAGTTGAACAAAATCAGAGAGGAGAAAAAAGTCTCCTTATAGGATAAATTCTGATAATCTAAAACTAAAAGTACACATGTGAAAGCACATTTTGAAATAGTAATTTCTGATAAAGTTCATATAGCCACAAAGGCCCCCGGATTATTTACAGTGGGCATCAGGACAGACCCATCTTCTTCTGCCCTCTAAAGCTTTCCACTGTTGCTTTGCTGAAAATCTTGAAGCCAACAACTGGGAAAAAGCCAAACACCAACTTCCAGCAGTTCTTCATTTCCTCTACAACCATACTAGCACCGGAGCACAGCTGTTGGGCTGCTTGTGGCTACGCACACCATCAGCTATCTCAGTGGAGATGAAGCCGAGCTCTGAGCAGCGACAAAAGCTGCTCCAAAGGCCAATGCCAGCCTGGAGCAGCCTGCAGCCCGCCAGGCACAGCCACCCAGCCCGCTGGGCCCCGGCCACTGACCGCCTGTGCAGAACCACTGCAGTGCTGCCAGCAGGTCTGAGCTATCGCGCTGTTCTTAAAGCAACGCAGCAAACGTGCCAGGCAGTGGCTTTGTGAGCAGGCAGGGTGCTGTTTTACCCTTCCTTCGCGCCCATTCGGTCGCACCTGCCCGAAGCCCACAGGAAACCACGCAAACTCAACGTCTTCTGCTTGTTCCTCCACGGCCGCGACCCACGAGCGGCCGGAGCGCAGCGCTCAGACCCACAGACCGCGCACGGCGGGCGAGCTCAACACACGGCGGGGAGCGAACGCCTGTCTTCCCTACCAGTCCTGCAAATACTCACAGCGGGAGCCTCCCACGCCTAAGCAGCGGCACCGACACCGCCGCACGCCTCCCACGCGTGGGGCAGGAGCGCCGAGACTCCTGGAGAACCCTGAGCCCCGGGCCCGGCAGGCAGGGCAGGGCAGGGCAGGGCAGGGAGGGCTCGCCCGACTCATCCTGCCCGGTGCGACTCTCCACCCGCCCCTGGGCGACCTTCCCACCGCGGCATGCACTCACTCACCCCGCTCGCCATCGCGCACGACTGCCGGCGGAAGGGGAAGGGGAGTCCGCCTCCTTGTCCGCCGCCTCTCTCTCCGCCTCTCTCTCGGGGGCGGGCGAAGGAACTGGCTCTTTGCTCCCTCTCTCACCTCTCTCCCTCGCAGGGCAGGGGTGGGCTGGTTCAGCCATAAGCGCCGTGTGGCGCTTTTCTTCCCGCAGAGCGCGGTGCGGGCCAAGGTCTCTGTTTCCTGAGGGTGGCCGCAGTGTTGCCGTGCGGTGTGGCTGGGTTTGTGGCTGCTGACGGCTGCAGCAGCGTCTTCCATCCCGGTCCCTTCACTCCGGCAGGCAGATGGACATTCCTGTGCCTGTGAGGGATCAGGCGCTCTGCCCAGGCTAATGGGCCTGTTCCTGATGGCAGTAATTGCCCAGGTTCCTTTCCCTGCTAACGGGACGCCGCGGCCTCCTCTGTGCCACTCCCTGAGGGCTGCAGCGGTGCCGGCATGGGCCTGCCTTCCCGCTGAGGGGGAAGCCTGCCTTGGCTCCTGTTCTGGAGCTGCTTGGTACTGCCTGTGTCTCACCTGGACACAGGTGGGAGCTGGCGATGTCTCCAGGGAGTGTCCATTGTGCCTGGATCTGTTCTTGGCTGGTTAAGCTGCAGTGGTGGAGGTTTTGCTGGGCGGAGAGTGCTATAAACGGGGTGAAGGCCAGCCTGCTGCTTCGTTAAGGGATCACGGTGCAATGGAAATTGTGGCTGGGCCTCTTGACATTCCATCTGGCAGCCTTTGAAGCAAAGAGGCTATTGCTGCAAGATGGGGTCATTAACCTGCTCGTGCTGTTGTTTCATTTTCTGAAAAACATTTTTTCTCCAGGCAGGGTAAGAAGGGCTTCTTGTGAGGTGTGCAGACATGGTTGGGTGAGATGGGTGGAACAGTTCTGCCATGGGCAGTTGGGATTTTCCACGAGAGGTGCTGGTGCTTGAGGAATTGCAGGGTGTAACTAAGTCCCCTCAGTAAGAAAGGGAATTTTTATCTCCCAGTGACACACTAACAAAAGCTTAGCAAATACCACAGATAGACAGCACCAGCTTGGGGAAAATTAATAACACGACATAAGCAATATGGCATTTAGTAAATAATATGAAGGAACATAACATTTAATAGGAAAACTTAAACTAAATCTGTAGGCTCAGGAAAGCTGACGTGGAACTGGAAGGTAATTTGGCCAGTGAGGGTGTTACATAGGTTTCACATACGGTGAAAGATCTTGACAAGGAATGAAAGGATATGTGATCAAGCTTCTATCCCATGGCCTTCTTGAGGCTTCCCACTAGCTTCTTCAGTTTGCGTTCAGTGGCCACCACTAAAACCTTGTCATTGAAATCTAAGCAGGCCATGCCTTTTCCCTTGGTTAAATTAAGCTCTGCCAACCTCTCCTGTGAATTTCATGCCCTTGGCCACCCCTGGTGTTTCAGTGCTTCCAAAAAGCCTCCAGGCATTTTATGTTTAGCTAAAGTCCACAGATGCTCTGCTTTTTTTAGTATCATTGACATCCTGGACATGGCAGGCACTGATTCTGGTAGACAAAGGGGCAAATACATAAATCACACCTCCTTAATGCTCATTGTCCAATTTCAGAGATTAAAGGGGTTGTTTATTTTTTCATTTTTCCTTCCCTTGCAGTTTTGTGATGCTGCCTCCAGTGTTGCTGTGTACTTTTGGAAGCCACAGGACATGGTAAGTGGTTTTGCAACTTTCCTTCTGTTCTCAGCACCATGCAAGTAAATCAAGTTGCCACTCCATGCTCTTGCCTGAGCTATCTAAGCTTTGTCACATATGTTTCAGGTTTATATACATAAGTTCTGTAAGTGAGGACTTCCACTGCTGCTCTGGATTTTACACTGGGTTGGTTTTGGTGTTATTCTAGCAGGTATAACATGTTAATTGGGAACATCAATTTGGATTGGGAAGAGAGGAGGGCTTGGAAGCACTGCGAGCATGTGGGAGAGAGACCTGGCAATCATGTTCTTGTTGTGTGGATGTCTCCTTGTCACTCCTTCGGGTGGCAAGTAGGGGGAAAAGCCCAAAATAAGTCTGAATGCCAGCGGCAGAAGCTGGCTGTATGCCTCCATCAGAACAAGGAGCTGGTGGTTTGGCACTGGAACTGCTGGCTGCAACCTCACATGCTGGTGAACAGAATGGCAAGGCACAGGGAGGCTGGAGCAGACCGGCAAGTCTACCCAGAGGCAAAACTGAAATGCATTCATACAAATGTTGCCTGGTTTGTTTTCCCCAAGAGGATACGGTCCTAGATTGACTCACAGGTAATTTTCCTCCTATTAATACTATAACTTTTCCAAATAAAAACAGTAGTTTTGATAGAAATATTTCATTAAAACAACCCTGTTAAAGCTAGGATAACCTGTGCACTGTTTCAGATGTGGATGCTTGAGTGTAACTCTTTTTGTGGAGCATTGCTCTCAGAACTATCCTTTTGAATTCTGATTTAAGTTTCCTACATCTTCCTGTGAAGTACTGGAGAATAATACTTGTGTAGCATAAAATAGAAGCTAGAAATTCCTGTCATTCCTCAAGCCAGCATCAATTTATTTTTATAAAGTATAAGTATAGCTGGTTAAAAAATGGAAGCATTTAAAAAAGTCAAAATTGTTTTTATTTAGAATCACAGAATCATTTAGGTTCGAAAAGATCTCTGAGATCATTGAGTCCAGCCTATGACCAAAAACCACTATCTCAACCAGACCATGACAGTGAGTGCCACATCTAGTCTTTCCTTGACACCTCCAGGGTGACTCCACCACCTCCCTGGGCAATCCATTCCAACGTTTAATCACTCCTTCTGTGAAGAAATTCCTCCTAATGTCCAACCTAAATTTGCCCTGATGCAGCTTGAGACTATGTCCAAAAATGCTCAAAGCCGGTTGGTATTTCTGTGGATCATTCTTAGGTAACTAAAATATTCTGGTTTTGTAAACATAAACATAAAACTAAAATATTATTCAGTAATTCAAGAGATGGTTGGTTCCAAGGGAAAAACTTTAGTAATAATTTCACTAATTAATCTTAGTATAATTCTAAAGTATACTCAAGTAAAATAACTTTTCAAAACAAATTAGATGTATTCAAAATAAGTGTGACAGTGATGATGACAGTTTTGCAGTAGAGACACATGAAGCTGGGATACTGAAAGATTTTTAATATTTTAGATATGGAAGTAAGTAATTTGGGGAGTTTTGTGATTAAATATTCTCAGGTATCTGCATTCACTGAAAATCAAATAAAACACAAACAGCTGGTATAATATGTGCTGAGATTAATATGTTAGCATTAAACTAACTATGCTAGGGAAATTTGAAAGATGAAAGCAGGGGAAAGGTTATGCTGGCACCTCCTTCTTTGCACTTGGCAGCATTTTCTTCTGGGATGTATAAATGTCTTTGCTTTCAAATGTAGTTACTTGACCAGCTGTGAAACAAGTGATGTTTTATGAATCAATAAGAATTTGAGGACTTCTCTTATTATTATCTGCTGAAATTTGAAGTCGTGCCCGATTAGTGATTGTTGTCAAAGGGGTGGAGGATCTCCAAGATCCAAGGCAGCATTCCTAGAGAGCAGGGACAGGTGACCACCAGGTGGCCCTGCTATAGTGGAGAGCTCCTCAGTACTCAGGAGGCTTTATGCAGTTTTTCACACAGCAACAGTTCAAAATAAGTGGTAAAGTGCAAGTTACAATTTAGTTAAGGCAGAGGTTTTCTATAGTGATCAAATTATTTTACATCTAGGTTTAGATTTTTTCCAAAAAGGAATATTACTTTTTGTCAGAATCCTGCACAGATTTAGTTATTAGACAGATACTTGGCAAATTGATTACAATTTTTGAGACTTGTCACTCGTGTAAAATTAAGACTGTGCAGATGCATGTGCAGTATTAGGGGAAACATTGTTCATTGGAAGGAACTTCTTGTAGTTTTCTCAGTAGGGAAGTGCTAGAACTCAATTAATTAACATTTATTAAGTTATTTTGGTGTTAAGTAATTATTGGCAATCATTATTTTACACTGAAAAAGCAGTTAAGAGAATTATAGCTAGCTCTAATGGCAGAGTGATATGTGCAGAAGTTAATAAAAATTGGCAGACAGGATGGGATTTGTTTACCTTTGATAACTCATTTGCGTGTTCATGATATTCCGTGTAATTGATGATTGTGCTGAGTGGTTTCCAAAAGTTCAGAGGACTGTGGGCTGGGATAAGAGTTCCTCGAAAGAGGTCAAAAGGCACCATAGTGTTATGGGTCCAATGTTCAGGACCAAAAGAAGGATCCACTTAGCAGAATGACCATCTTGGAGTGACAGTCCTGTTCTCTGGGGAAGATTTTGCACAGATGTACTGTATTATTCTGTGAGACTTGGTGCTGGAAATAACTTACAATCACGACAGCATTTGCCAAAATAAAACCACATTTGTTGTGCTTTGTAAGTGTGGCATCATAATAAGAACGTTATCTACTGCTTTATATAGTTTACTTTAGAGCAGCCGCAGCAGGTGTGGCTTCCCTGCTGGGCTTTGGTTGAGGCTGCAGGATTCACCCAGCTAAGATGGGGCCGAGAGGAGAGGGCACAGCTCTATGAGCTGGGTGAAGCTGGGAGGCAGCAGCAGTGGAGGGGCACAAGCAGTTGCTCACTGCTGAGATCACGGCGTGTAGTGGAAGGGCCTGCAGTGTGAGGGGGAGCTCCTCCAGGCCTGTGTGACCTTTGTTAATTGAATGCACCGCATGGGACAAGTTTGACAGAAACCCTTTATTAGTAAAAGTGATCTCTTGGGACAAAAATCTTTCTGGGTCTTGTCCAGGCACAGGAGGACCAGCAGAACACCACCATGGCTAAGTTCCGTATTCATGACTCCTTGTGCCCCAGAAGATGAGGTGCTGGTTGAGAAGGGCCTGGGCCAGGAGAGCATCTGCTGCACGAGTCCCTCTGCTCAGCTTCCCGTGGCTGTGTCCTTCAGAAGAGCAGGACGCTGCGGATACTGAAAAGTAGAAGGGAAGGAGGGTTTGTGGGTGCTGCGGTGCAGGAGCAGGCAGTGGGGCAGGCAGGTGTGCCTGGGGACTGCCACCTTCTTTGTCATCCAGCCTTCTCCTAACTGAGCTGCATGAGATGTGCAGCATTGGGGCAGCCTTCAAATCCCTGCTGAGGGGAACCCCTCGGGGGATAAGGCCACAGGATCTGTGCTGCGCTGAACCATGAGCAGGAGGGTTCCCTGAGCTGAAGGTGGCTCTTCCCTCTGGGCTACGGCAGATCTTCCCAACACTCAGCTCTGGGCCTGCTTCCTGTAAAGGCTCAGGTGCTCTTTGGGAAGCCAGTGTTGCATGCTCTGTTTGCATTCTAGAAGAAGGGGTTTAGGTTTGCTGTCCCTCACTCCTGCTGGTCAGGGTCTCACCTTTTTCCTGCACGTAACAACTCAAATCCCTCGTTCACTTTAGCGAATGGCAGAGTGTGTGTGATCAGCGGCTCTGGATTGAATTTCTTCTCCAAATAGCTGGACACTAACTTGGGGATCGATTCTCTTGCCTTAAAGCCTAGAAACAGAAGGCAGGTGCATGAATAATGGGAGAAATGCTGTTTTGGAAAGGTGGTGTTACTGTGAGGGTCAGGACTGCGTGAGCAGTACTGGTGCCAGTCTCTTGTGAGAGATTATCTGCTCTTTGGGATGAGTGGGTTTCTCTGGGAAACAGGTACAGGATTATTTGCATGTCTAATGCTGATGTTCGATATTGTGGAAATGCAGTGTTGCTATTTAGTTGCTTTTTACTTGAAAACCCTCCTTCCTATGACTTTTAAACTGCCATGAAAGGGAAATCTTATATATTTAAACTGCATTCTTAATTTTCATACCTCCCAGCACAGTCCCCTTCCATGTACGCCCAGTCAGCAGAAGCATGGGATCGATGGAAATCTCTGAACCAGAATCTAGTTCCCCAACCATCACACAGATGCCAGTGTTCATATTGCAGGAAGCCAAGGCAGCAATCTGATGGGACAAGCAGGCAAATTAGAGAAAGTCCTGATGAGTTGGTCAGGAAAATGTTCTTTCTGTGCAATCTCCTGCCCCATCCTGTTAATCTGAACACACATTCCCTCTTGTGGAGCAGAAGTGGAGATCTTGAGGCCTCTTTTAAGACTTGTACTTGGTTTTATCCCTAAGCCACTAGACTACCTTTCTGCATCCAGCAGGGATGGTAGCAGGCAAGGAACTTGCCGCTGGGCTGGATTTTGCCCTGACGGGAGCCTGTGAGTGACCAGGGAGGGAGGACAGGTGCTGAAGTGTCACCTACCATGGTCTCTGCTTTCCCAATGACCTCAAAGGAGTAGTCCACGGCCTGGCCTGTCATCTCAGTGAGCACCTCCTGGATGGGCTTGTTGAAGTCTCGAGGGTTGATGCACTCAGTGGCTCCCAACTCCTTGGCCTTGGCAAACTTGTCCTTGTTGATGTCCACGGCAATGATGCGGGAAGCTCCAGCCGCCTTGCAGCCGATGACAACAGAGAGGCCAACTCCTCCGAGGCCGAAGATGGCACAGGTGGAGCCTGGTTTGACCTGAAGAGCAGGAGGGGAAGGTTTCTTTTGCACAGGGTTGGTGAGGATGCGATGGTGGCCGTGGGGTGCTAAACAGGCCTGAATACCAACCTTGGCTGTGTTGATGGCAGCCCCATAGCCTGTGGAAAATGCACAGCCAAACAAGCAGACTTTGTCCAGAGGTGCTGCAGCATCTATCTTGGCAACTGCATACTCTGGGACCACAGTGTATTCTGCAAAGGTGCTGATCCACAGGAAGTGGTGGATCAGCTTCCCTTTGCAAGTGAAGCGGCTGGTCTTGTCCGGCAGCAGGTTTTGTGGTTCACACATACTGTGGGGAGGGGCAAACAAAGCAAGGTACTTTGAAGTACAAAGCATTTGTATTTCTTTGACTAATGCACGGATAGGGCTGTCAGTCATTTCATGAAGTCAGCCCTACATAGTTACAGGGGAAGGTAAAACAGACTCACTGGGACTTCTGGCAGAAGTTGGCTTCAGGATTCAGGCAGTAGCTGCATTCCCCACAGTGCGGGATGCAAAGGGGAATGACTTTGTCTCCTGCAAGAAAACAACATCCTGTGTTAGGTGGTCTTAAGGGTGCTGTCTGTGTGAGAGCTGAATCCTGGGAATCCTCTGTGTGTGTGTGTGTGTGTGTTTTGGTTACCTGGTTTCATAGAGGTCACTCCTTCTCCAACGCTTTCCACAATTCCGGCTCCTTCGTGGCCAGGGATAACTGGGAATTCCGCATTGGGAAAGGAGCCTTGCCTAACGTGATCATCTGTGCTACAGATGCCTGTTGCCACAATCTGTTTGGAGAGGAAAGAGCAGATGTCCTTACTGCTGTCATCCTCAGTTTGTGGAAGTCAATTTTACAGAGATGTTATGATGCCCCTCAGTCAGTGCTGACACTCCATGGCAGCACACTAAGCCCAGGCTGGGCTTTCCCCTTCTGCTCACTGTGAATGCTCCCTGTGGCTTTCTTCTGCACTCAGCTGGAGGTGGAACTGGGAAGGAGGCCACAGTGTGGGAACCAGGATTTTGTCCTGGAGAGCGAGGGCTTGCATAGGGGTTTTATAGGAATTCCTGTGCAACAGCTTAGGCGAGGACTAGTCTGAAAGGGAGCCCCTGGCAGATGGCGCATTTGAACCAAGGCAGCTCTAGAAAATTAAATCCTCTTGGAGGACACAGATCCCTGAGTTTAAGCCAAGGTAGCCACAAGGAAAGCAATTGCCACAAGGGAGAAAAATAATATTTAAATGTATTTTTACCTTGATCCGGACCTCCCCTGCCTTTGGATGTGCAACTTCCACCTCCTCGACAGAGAGTGGTTTGCCAGGGGCCCAGGCAACAGCAGCTCTGCACCGGATAACCTGGAAGCAACCGAGAGGATTACACGGCATGGGAACATTTGCCTTTAGCACATGGTTGGGGGAAATCATCCTGCAATCACCTGAACCCAAGGTGTTCAGCCTTGGTGGTCCTTAGCTGCACCTGAAACCAAGTGATGTTCAAGAAACACTGGCCTAGTTTAAGGTCTGAGGAAACCCCATTAGTGGTTTGTCCCCCAAAGAGGATCAGGTAGAAGCTTAGAAAATTATTGGGTTTTAATGGCTTGGGGTGATTTTTCGTAATGTTTCCATATGTTAATGGCCATGTTGTGCTCTCATCGGGACTGTGCATGCTACCTTGTGGAAATGTCAATTAGGAGCTTTGCTGTCAGCCTTGTAAGATACTGGGCTGAAGGTGAGTGAGAGGACTTATGGAATTGTCACCATCTGATTGGCAGCTGGATCATTTCTTCCCTGTCAACTACACAACTTTTGTATGACATTGCTCAAAGCCTTCCCCGATCGACACAAAGCTATTTGGCATCAACAAAATGGAGTTTGCAGCTTGAGAAGGATATTGCCATGGACAAGGCTGAGTGCAGGAGGGGGGTGGCTGAAGAGGGAACCACTGAAGAGCTGCTTTTGCTGCCAGAGCAGGAGCACAGAGTGGCACTGAGCACGAGGGTGTTTTTCAGAGCAGCACAAGTCTGTACTTTCTTTCCTGAGCTGCTGGGCAGGACAGAGGAGGAAAGCACTACCCAATGCAGGAATGGACACATGCAGCTGTCCAAGAGCAGAAGCTGGTGTGATTGACAGGGCTTTGGGAGAGGTGGGGCAGTAAGGCGAGAGGAAAGAGCGCATGCAGAGCGCTGTGCAGGCTGAGCCTCGCAGGGCACCTGCGAAAGGAAGATGGGAAATGCGATGTGCTTACTTTCCCCGCGGTGGCCATGTGGTCCTAGCAGAGCTGTGTCCGTGGCTGTCGCAGGCTNCCACCCGCCCCCCCTCTCGGCAGGTGTGAGGGGAGGAGATTTGCTGCACTGCTGGGTCTTCCTCGGAGCCCCATGTTTGCCATGTTGGATCATTTGACCTGGTGGCCATTCTCACCACAGTATTTGCAAATGACTAAACATAAAAACAAACAAACAAACAAACCAGCAAAAAAAAGGCTGTATCTGTTGACATTGGGGTGCAAAAGAGATTGGAGGTGATATGAAAAAAATACAGCATTCATAAATCAGGAGGGCATTACTCTGTACACTCAAGCTTAGCACACTCAGCTCTTCAGTTGATTCACATGTCCTTCATAGAATCACAGAATGTCTTAATTTGGAAGGGACCTTCACGATCACATAGTTCCAACCCCTGTCATGGGCAGGGAAACCCCTCACTAGATGAAATTGGTCATAGCCCTATCCAAGTGGTGTTGAGCACTTCCAGGGATGGGGCATCTGGAACTTCTCCTCAGCCTGTTCCAGTGCCTCAGTGAGGCAGTCTCCCGGTAAAGAATTTCTTCCAAATACATAAACTAAACCTACTCTTTCATGCCAGTTATGCTATCAGTTCACCCACCAGTTTTTGTGGAGCAGAGATATGGTGGTTCTCCAGGATTTTAGCATACTTTCTTTAGACTTGCAATCCTGACTTTACTCTAAATGTGGACTGATTTAAGTGCTTAGCCAAAACCAAAAATACTCTTTAGGCTGTTCAGACAGACCCACTTTACACCAAACTCCTTGGACGTAGATTAGTTGGCTTTGATTCCCATTCAATTTTCTGCATTGCACAAGAGCTGGAAAGCAGTTCCAGAGGACAAATGCCATGTGGCTGATATCCCATATGGCTGGTACTGTTTGAAGTTTAAACCAACAAATGTTAAAAGTCCTGTAATAGAGCATGAAATCATTCACCTGCTTCCTAGGTAGCATTCCCTACATACAGCTTATGATTTCTTCTCACACATAAGGACATCAATGCAAACAGTGCTACATGAACTGGTATTTCATGGCTCCTGAGACACGTCTAGTGTCTGCTGCTGAGTGTATAACCTAGACAATGGCTGTGGAAAGGTCTTTCAAATGTGTACTTTTATATTTCCTTAAAACATCCATGTGATGCTCTCATCCATCAAACGTGCAAAGCCACCATTGGTGTGAAGACAACATAGGTTCGAGAATTGCTGTCTGCCCTGCTTGCAGTTGTGAAGTGGCACGAGGAGCTGGCTGCTCTGCAAAACCTCTGAAATATATGTGATTACAGCAGGGAGTTGATATTCAGGTCCTCTTACTGTGCAGCTTTTTGTGTATGTTTAAGACAGGAGGTTGTTGTTGTTCTTCTTCATATCCAGGTAATAGAGAGAAAATAAGATCAAACTTGCATGTCAGCAGGCATGGATTTAATGATTAACTTTATAATGGCTGATCATGTGTATCTACATTCTCCAATATGTCCTATCCTGACTTGCTGTATATATCAATGTGTTTTACAAGTTTTAATAGGTGATCTCTGAGGTAAGATATTAGTATAGACAGGCACAGACCTCAAGCTGCTTGTCTTCATCTTGGCTGTCAGTGTTGTCAGAGTCTATCTCCCTCTTTATATTCTGTTTGCTTCCTGTCTCTATCAAAGAGGTGGAAAAATGGGAGACTATTTGAGAGAAATCTCTGTGGAATGGACTCTGAGATGCACTTCTGAGGGCTAAGTACAAATGTTACCTTTTCCCCTGCCTGCAGCAGTTTCAAGGCTGCAATAATTTTTATTTAAAACATAAAGGCAGGCCTTAATGTCTTTATTAATGACTCAGGATGAAATTTGCTCCACAGTGTAACTGGGCACCTGTTTCAGTGAAGATTTTGGCATTCTACTTTGAAGGACAAACTAGCCCATATCGTAGCAGGTGTGGCTTTGCATTTGTTAGCAGGATTGGTAATTCACTATTCTGTAAGATGCCCTATTGCTTGAACTTCTATTAGAACAGAATTATTGTGTACCTTGTACAAAATCAAAGGGGGATGTGGCAAATGAGGTAAGGAAAGTGAGATCTACCCACATATATTGTATATAGCAGAGATATAACAAAAAAACTGATAAAGGTCTATTAACAGGAACACTTGATTCTGTTCATCCTACTTAGAGAAGGAGAATGGCTGAGGGGAAAAAAAACGGTTAAAATAGAGAACAGGACTCTTGGGGCAATTGCTGATTGTGAGTCCATGCTATCATAGAATGATGGAATATCTCAAAGTGGAGGGGATCCATATGGATCATAGCCTTGCTTTTTTTCTTATTTGTGCACTGTATGAATTTTTTTGCCAGAGCACCTGTGATCACAGTAGCTCCTGCAGAATTTCACTCTGCGATGGAAGGAGGAATGTCACTTTATGATTTCTGACAGCCTAGGTATAGTACCTCTAGTACCCACATTCACATGTGGTGGGACATAAATGCACATGTAATGTCTCTTCCTGATACTCTGAGGTTCTGTAAGATTCTCTGAGTTGAAGTTCCAACTTCAAAACCAGATTAAGAGGAAAGCCACGAGACTGAGGTCAAGCGGATCTAAAGAATTTAAGAGGACAAATATGAATCGAAGAAGGAAAATATAAGAAGAAAATAATAGAAAGCGATAAGAAATCCTCCTGCATAAATGAAAAGACTTTTGAGTAACAAGTTTTGCATTGGGATAACTTCACATAGCAAAACGTAGGATTGTAGCATTTTGGCCATGTGAGCAAGACCAGAGAGCAGCAGGAGCAGCAGCAGGTGGTGTTTCCCTGCTGGGCTTTGGTTGAGGCTGCAGCTGAGATGGGGCAGAGAGGACAGGGCACGGCCCTCTGAGCTGGGTGAAGGTGGGAGGCAGCAGCAGTGGAGGGGCAAAGGCTGTTTTGATAGGTGAGATGATAGGTGTGGTGGAAAAGCCTGCAGTGTTGGGAGGAGCTCCTCCTGCCCCACGTTATCACAGAATCCTGGAATGAGCTGCGTTGGAAGGTCCAGATATCCAAGATTGCCCCATCCCAGGTGCAGGATCCAGCACTTGCTCTTTTTAAACTTCATGCATTTGCTGATTGCCCATCTCTCTAATTTTTCTGGGCCATCTCTGCAGGGCCTCTTTGCCCTCAATTAGTTCCTCAATGAGCTCCTCCCAATTTAGTGTTGTTGGCAAACTTACTTAGTAATCCTTCGAGTCCTTCATCCTACCTGTTAATGAAAATGTGAAGAGAACCGAGCCAAGGAGGAGCCCTGCAGAACCCCACTAGTGACTGGGCACCAGCCTGGTAGGTATTACCCCATTTCCTAGAACCCTTTATGCCCGACCTGTGATCCAGTTGCTCACCCATTGTGTAACACAGTTTTCCAGCTGTGTGCTGGGCATTTTGTCCCGAAGGATACTGTGAGAGACAGAATCAAAAGCTCTGCTGAAGTGCAAGGAGATTGCATCTACTGGCTTGCCTGGATCAACTAGGAAAGGAATTCAGTTTTGATAAGCAGGACTTCTCCCTCATAAACCCATGCTGGCTGTGACTGATGACTGCATTGCTCTCCAGGTGTTTTTTAATACTTCCCAGAATAACCTTTCCCATGATTTTACTGGGCACTGAAGTGAGACTGAGAGGTCTGTATTTTCCTGGGTCTTCCTTCTTGCCCTTCTTGAAAATTGTGACGACATTGACCTGCTTCCAGTCAGCTGGAACCTCTTCTGGTTCCCAAGACTGCTTGAAAATCATCAAGGGAGGCTTTGCAATGACATCAGCTAGCTCCTTGAGGATTCTCAGATGAATCCCCTCAGGTCCCATAAATTAGTATGGATCCAGCTGGAGCAGCAGATCCTGCACAAGTTCAGAGTCAGCTGGGAGATGATCATTTTCCGAGTCATGGTGCTCCAGCTCAGGGCAATGAGACCCCCTTGGTCTGTCATCTGTGTTGAAGACAGGGGCAGAGAATGTGTTAAACACCTCCTTCCTGTCCATGTCCTTGTTTGTGAGGTGACTATCCTCATCCTGTTATAGGCCAATGTTATTTTCACTATGCATATTGCCATTAATAGATTTTAAAAGAAGTTTTTATTGTCCCTCATATTTCTGGCCAGCTTTAACTCTATTGGGGTTTGACCACACTAATTTTCTCCCTAGAGTGGCAAACAGTATCTCTGTATTCTTCCCATGTCATCTGACCTTGCTTGCAATGGATGTAAATGTTTCTTTTCCATCTTATTTCCAAGAGAATATCCCTCTTCAAAGCCAGCCGTCTGCCTCATCTGTTTCACTTGCAACAATTGGGAATTGCCTGCTCATGTGCCCTTAGGAGGTAATGTTTAAAAAGTGACCAGCATGGATGGACCCTAGCATCTGCAAAAACATTTTCCCAGGGGACTTTACTCACTAGTTCCCTGAGCAGCCTGAAGTCTGCACTCCTCATGTCCAGAGTTGAAGTTTTGCTGGCACTTTTCCTCCTGTCAGAGGATATTTTAAACTCGATCGCTTTGCGGTCGCTGTGGCCAGGATGGCCACCAAACACTGTGCTCGTGACATCCTCTCTGTTGACAAACAGCAGATCAAGGAAGGAGGGCATCTTTCTGAGTTGGCTCCCGTAGGACCTGTTCCATAAAGTTGCCATCCATGTTTTTTAGGAGTCTTCTGACCCAGGTTGTGCCATCTGTGTGATGCTCCCAGTTAATTTCTGGCAAGTTGAAATTCCTCATAAGGACAACAGCAGTTGACTAGGAAGCGTCCCTTTGTTACTTAAAGAATAACTCATTGGCACCATTGTCCTGTCTGTAGGTCTATAGTAGAGTCCCAAAATGGCATCCACATTGTTTGTGTGCCCCTTGCTTCTCAACCAAAGGCTCTTAGCTGGGCCATTGCCAACTGTGAGCTCCATGCATTCCAACCCTTCTATTACATACAGTGCCACCCCCCCTGCCTCTTCTGCCCTGCCTTTCCCTCCTGAAGAGCCTGTAACCATTTAACAGGGCATTCTAATCACAGGACTTGTCCCACCGGGTTTCCCTTATGCCAATGATATCAAGTCTCTGGGACAGGGTGAAAGCTTCTAGGTCATCATTGTTTGTTCCTCAAGCTGGGTTCATTGGTATAGAAACATTTCTATGTGTGGTGCTTTGTAGCCAACACCTTGTGAAGCAGATGGAGGGATCCCTTTAGTGCTCCTTTCCTCAAGTTTAGACACACAATCCCACTGTTCGTCACTGGCCAGCCTGGTATTTCACCTTTCCCCTTTCCAGACTAGTTTAAAGCTCCATCAATGAGCCCTGCTAGCTCCTGTGCTAGAACTCTTTTTCCCCTCTGCAAAAGGCTCATCCTGTCAGGTGTCAGTTGACCAGGTGTTGAATAGATCATCCCACAGTCAAAAAACTCAGTATTTTTTTGCTTCCACCAGCCTTGGAGCCATACATTGACCTGATGGATCTCCTATTCCTACCAGTATAATTCCTTCTTTCTGACAGGACCATGAAAATCACTTCCTGTGCTCCTGATCCATCAACCAGTTGTACCAAGGCCCTGGAGTCTCTGTTGATTAAGTGCAGTCAATGGGAAAAGTTTGACAGAAACCCTTTATTAGTACAAGTGTTTTGTCACGGGAGACATCCTTCTGGGTCTTGTCCAGGCACAGGAGGACCAGCAGTGACATCAGTGTAGGCAAGTTCCTTGTGCCTCAGACGATGAGGTGCTGGTTGAGAAGGGCCTGGGCCAGGAGAGCATCTGCTGCACGAGTCCCTCTGCTCAGCTTCCCGTGGCTGTGTCCTTCAGAAGAGCAGGACGCTGCGGATACTGAAAAGTAGAAGGGAAGGAGGGTTTGTGGGTGCTGCGGTGCAGGAGCAGGCAGTGGGGCAGGCAGGTGTGCCTGGGGACTGCCACCTTCTTTGTCATCCAGCCTTCTCCTAACTGAGCTGCATGAGATGTGCAGCATTGGGGCAGCCTTCAAATCCCTGCTGAGGGGAACCCCTCGGGGGATAAGGCCACAGGATCTGTGCTGCGCTGAACCATGAGCAGGAGGGTTCCCTGAGCTGAAGGTGGCTCTTCCCTCTGGGCTACGGCAGATCTTCCCAACACTCAGCTCTGGGCCCTGCTTCCTCTAAAGGCTCAGGTGCTCTTTGGGAAGCCAGTGTTGCATGCTCTGTTTGCATTTTTAGAAGAAGGGGTTTAGGTTTGCTGTTCCTCACTCCTGCTGGTCAGGGTCTCACCTTTTTCCTGCACGTAACAACTCAAATCCCTCGTTCACTTTAGCGAATGGCAGAGTGTGTGTGATCAGCGGCTCTGGATTGAATTTCTTCTCCAAATAGCTGGACACTAACTTGGGGATCGATTCTCTTGCCTTAAAGCCTAGAAACAGAAGGCAGGTGCATGAATAATGGGAGAAATGCTGTTTTGTTAAGGTGGTGTTACTGTGAGGGTCAGGACTGCGTGAGCAGTACTGGTGCCAGTCTCTTGTGAGATATTATCTGCTCTTTGGGATGAGCAGGTTACTGTGGAAACAGGTACAGGATTATTTGCATGTCTAATGCGGATGTCTGATATGATGGAAATGCAGTGTTGCTATTTAGTTGTCTTTTACTCGAAAACCCTCTTTCCCATGACTGGTCAACTACCATGAAAGGAAAAGGTGAAATATTTAAAATGTTTTCTAAAGTCTCATACCCCCAAACATAGATCCCTTCCATGTACGCCCAGTCAGCAGAAGCATGGGATTGATGGAAATCTCTGAACCAGTATCCAGTACCCCAACCATCACACAGATGCCAGTGTTCATATTGCAGGAAGCCAAGGCAGCAATCTGATGGGACAGGCAATTGAATTAGAGAAAGTCCTGATGAGTTGGTCAGCAAAATGTACTTTCTGTGCAATCTCCTGCCACTTCCTGTTAATCTGAACACACATTCCCTCTTGTGGAGCAGAAATGAAGATCTTGAGGCCTCTTTTAAGACCCATACTCTGTTTTCTCTCACAAAGATGTTCCCAACATTGCAGGCCGCATGCAAGGAACTTGCCGCTGGGCTGGATTTTGCCCTGACGGGAGCCTGTGAGTGACCAGGGAGGGAGGACAGGTGCTGAAGTGTCACCTACCATGGTCTCTGCTTTCCCAATGACCTCAAAGGAGTAGTCCACGCCCTGGCCTGTCATCTCAGTGAGCACCTCCTGGATGGGCTTGTTGAAGTCTCGAGGGTTGATGCACTCAGTGGCTCCCAACTCCTTGGCCTTGGCAAACTTGTCCTTGTTGATGTCCACGGCAATGATGCGGGAAGCTCCAGCCGCCTTGCAGCCGATGACAACAGAGAGGCCAACTCCTCCGAGGCCGAAGATGGCACAGGTGGAGCCTGGTTTGACCTGAAGAGCAGGAGGGGAAGGTTTCTTTTGCACAGGGTTGGTGAGGATGTGATGGTGGCCGTGGGGTGCTAAACAGGCCTGAATACCAACCTTGGCTGTGTTGATGGCAGCCCCATAGCCTGTGGAAAATGCACAGCCAAACAAGCAGACTTTGTCCAGAGGTGCTGCAGCATCTATCTTGGCAACTGCATACTCTGGGACCACAGTGTATTCTGCAAAGGTGCTGATCCACAGGAAGTGGTGGATCAGCTTCCCTTTGCAAGTGAAGCGGCTGGTCTTGTCCGGCAGCAGGTTTTGTGGTTCACACATACTGTGGGGAGGGGCAAACAAAGGAAGGTACTTTGAAATACAGAGCATTTTGTACATGCATTGTAGGTGTCAGGCTTGTCATAAGGTCAGCCTCGTGTAGATGTAGGGGAAGGCAAAGCAGACTTACTGGAACTTCTGGCATAAGTTTGCTTCAGGATTCGGGCAGTAGCTGCATTCCCCACAGTGCGGGATGCAAAGGGGAATGACTTTGTCTCCTGCAACAAAGCAGATCTCTGTTAGGTGCTTTTTGCTCAGAAGGCCCTGCCTGATGAATCACCTCTCCTGAGCTTTCTGATGGCAGCAACCCACCATGAACCCTCTGCTTTGCCTGTCAGGATGAAATGCTCTAAGCCCCAGTTGTGTACACAAGGAGCAGAGTGGGAACATGGATGTGAGAGTCTAGTGCAATGAGTGAGCAGTCAGGTTTTGAACCACTGACTCAGGAGCAGAGGGAAGTTTCTGAGCTCCTGGCAGAGCTTTGAGGTCTGAATCCTGGGTGTGTGTTGCTTACCTGGTTTCACAGAGGTCACTCCTTCTCCAATGCTTTCTACAATCCCAGCTCCTTCGTGGCCAGGGATAACTGGGAATTTCACATTAGGCAAGGCACCTTTCAAAACGTGTTCATCTGAGTGACAGATGCCTGTGGCCACAATCTGTTTGGAGAAGAAAGAGTAGATGGTGACTTTTAGAAGTAGTCCAGCCTCTGTTTATCTCAGTTTGTGGAAGGATTTTCCCCAGAACTTCTCTGGATGGTTATGGCCCATGGGTGGACACAGATCCCTGAGTGATATCCAAGGTACAGCCACAAGAAGAGCAATTACCACAAGGGAGGAAATATGATTGAAACTGTTTTTACCTTGATCCGGACTTCCCCTGCCTTTGGATGTGCAACTTCCACCTCCTCGACAGAGAGTGGTTTGCCAGGGGCCCAGGCAACAGCAGCTCTGCACCGGATAACCTGGAAGCAACCGAGAGGATTACACGGCATGGGAATGTTCACCTCTGACAAAAAGCCAGGGACAGTTGTCCTGCAATCACCAAAGCCAGAGCTGCACAAGAGGTGTCTGTGCACACTGGAGTACAGATTTCTAGAGCTACACAACTGTCCTGTGCTGCTTCCTGGGGGACTTGCTGGGTGGGTGGGATGTGGTGGGAGAGCAGAAACGTGGCAGTAGTCAGCTGTATGTGAAGCCAAACAACGTTCAGTAAACGCTTTGTGTGGAGTGTGAAATGCAAAATGAAGTGACTGGTGTGTCTGGTGTACAGGGCAGATGTGACAGCAACGTGAGTGCTTCTGCAGCTTAGGGCAAGCAGGACAGAACTTTTAGTTTCTGTGTGCTGAAGGTAACTAAAATGAGGTTATGAAACAGTCCCAGTTTGGTTGGCAGTTGGATAATTTCTCCCCTTGCCATAAGGGATGATTTGTGTGTGACATTGCTCAAAGCCTTCCCCGATCGACACAAAGCTATTTGGCATCAACAAAATGGAGTTTGCAGCTTGAGAAGGATATTGCCATGGACAAGGCTGAGTGCAGGAGGGGGGTGGCTGAAGAGGGAACCACTGAAGAGCTGCTTTTGCTGCCAGAGCAGGAGCACAGAGTGGCACTGAGCACGAGGGTGTTTTTCAGAGCAGCACAAGTCTGTACTTTCTTTCCTGAGCTGCTGGGCAGGACAGAGGAGGAAAGCACTACCCAATGCAGGAATGGACACATGCAGCTGTCCAAGAGCAGAAGCTGGTGTGATTGACAGGGCTTTGGGAGAGGTGGGGCAGTAAGGCGAGAGGAAAGAGCGCATGCAGAGCGCTGTGCAGGCTGAGCCTCGCAGGGCACCTGCGAAAGGAAGATGGGAAATGCGATGTGCTTACTTTCCCCGCGGTGGCCATGTGGTCCTAGCAGAGCTGTGTCCGTGGCTGTCGCAGGCTGGAGGGAAGCTGCCGCCGGCCCGTGTTGTGCAGTGGCCCAGGCGTGGAGCTGGAGCAGTCCCGGCGTGGCACTGTCGCTGGAGAGCGCTGGTTAATCTGTGTCGGATGCTGAGGAGCTCAGGGAGTGAGTGCTGAGGGGAGGAGCTGGCTAGCGGCAGGGAGGTGGATGGAGCAGAAGTCCTCCGGGGAGGCTTTTATCAGTGACCCTGCCCATGGGCTAGTCTCTGCCTGATAGGCACGGAGAATTCCGAAAGATTGGGGTTTTTTTTTCCCCCTCCAATTTCTTTCGGCAGGTGTGAAGGGAGGAGATTTGCATCACTGCTGGCTCAGAGTCCCCATTTTTGCCAAGTTGGATCATTTGATCTGGTGGCCATTCACACCAAGGTGTTTGCAAAAAGTTAAAAATTAAAAAAAAAAAAAAAAAAAAAGGGAAAAAAAAGGCAGTGAAAACGTGGTGTGGTGCATGAACCCACATGTTTTTCTGGATTGAAGCTCTATTGCCTGTGGTATTGCAGGCATTTTCACTTGAATAGTAAGGGCAGAATTTTTCAGGAAGGGCTTTTTTTCCAAGGACTCATTTGCTTCACTCACGTGTAACTGGGTTGGTGAGTGGGTTCACTCCCCGTGGGCTTTTCAGGTTCCCCCAGAGCTGTTTTCTGCTGAGGCTTTGGACAAGGTGATGTATAGAGTAGAGGGGATGAGTGAGAGCTTGGGAGGACCAGACAAAGATGCGCAGTCAGTGTGTTTGAGAAGTGCTTCTGCATTTGGGAAGATGTCAGCGCCACGTTTCTGTGGTCAGGGACTGCCGGCAGGGCTTTGTCTTGGTGCTTGCTACCGCGAGTCCCAAACCTGTTTAATGGGCCGAGGGGTGTGGCCAGGAGCAGCTGCAGGCCTTGGAGTTGGCTGGCATGATGCCCAGCTCTCAAGTTCCCGAACCCATGTCAGCTTCAGGGGTGCATCCCAGCTGCACCACCTTGCCCCAGCAGCTCTCTGAGCTCTTGCACAGAGCATGGTGGTCCTAAAGGTGTGACCATGGTCCCTGCCACATGGAAGTGCTTCTTGGCATTCAGTTCCCCAGCCCTGCTGGTCAACCCAACCTCCAGGTGATGACATACTCCTGTCTTGGAGGTGAGCAGCTGGCACTAGAGCAGACATGCCCTTGTGGATCATTTTTATCTGTATTTCAGGTAAGCAGGGATTTTAAGGAGTTTTTCCCAAGAAATTTCTACTTTTTCATACATTTCTTTGCACACCTCTGGTAGCCTTCATCAGACTGTGAGGGATGATGATTAGAATTTCCCAGGAATAAGGAGTTTTAGAATGAAGTTTTAAAGCTTTTCAATATTCAGCCTGGTCTCCCTGCTGCAGTAAAAAAGAAATAAATTTATCATGACTTCTAGGTTGCTTTATGTATCTTGTAAGAGAAAAATTTTTTTTCACTTTTTCAAAGGTGTGACAACCCCTGAACAAAACATGGGCTTCTTGTCTCCCCAGTGTCTGTGTAGCACAGTTGTTTTTATTACTGGGATCCGTGCTCTCCATCTGATAACCTGGAAGCAATGGAGGGGATTATGCTGTGTGGGAATGATCATTTGGCTGTGATGCACTGTCAGGGAGCGTGATCTTACAAGCATGTAAAAATAGAGCTGCACACTGGAGCATGTGGCCTTTCCTGGGGGAGTGTTTGGGTGGGTGGGATGTGGTGGGAGAGAAGAAACATGGGAGGACTCAGTTGTATGCAAAGCCAAGTGATGTTCAGTAAATGCTGACGTAGTTTAAGGTCTGAGGAGATGCCCTTTGTCTTTGGTAGTTTGTTTTTTGGGAAATTATTGGATTTTTCATGGTTTTTTGTAGATTGCTTGGCAGGTTACAACCACAAAAATGGGTTTTGCGTCATCCTGAAGAGGGCAGAAGTGAGGTTTGTTGTACTTTAGTCTTGAGCTCTATTTTTCCCCCTTTTAATTTGATGACTGAAGTTCAGGTCTCAATTGTTGTGTAAATTTAGTTTATACACGTGTTTAAGGATTTTTTTCCTGTTAAATTGTAACCTCTTGATCCTCAAATCATTAAACTGTGATCTCTTGGCCTCAAATAATTAAACTAGCTGGGCCACTCAGAGACTTTCTGCTGACACAAACAGGTAAGTCATCAGTAGCACGCAGTGCCCTTACTTCACAGGCTCTTCCACCCAGCTGCCATGTGTGTGAGTGCCTGCAAGCTCTGATTATTCCTTGCTAAACATATGTCAATGTTGACCATATTTCCCAAGATAAAAATAGCCTCTGTTCCTGTTTTCACATTGCAAACTCAAAAAACAGTAAGATGCTTTTTGTTTGAGTTGTTGCAAACTGTCACCTGCCACCTGTTTCTTCCCATTTATTCTGTATTCATACCTAAGAAATTAAGAAGCCTCCCCTTTATATAATGGAAACAAAAACCAATACTTGATGCGTGTTCATATTTCTTCACACTGCTTCCAAAACAGCAGATGCACTTGTATAAATTGACCAAAGGTCTAAAACCATACTGATCAACAACTAAAACAACCCCAAGAAAGAGGCATAAAGGTAAAAAAACCCTAAAACACCAAACACAAACCACAAGACAGAACAACACAGCAGTTTCAGATAAAATGTTTGGGAGTGTTAATCTGGTCAAATACCGAGTGGTGGGACATTCACCAGTACCTAAGTCTATGATTTACTTAAATATAATTTACTGAAATTATTAATTCAAACACATGGTCACCATAAATTTTAATTTCTGCTGTATCATTTCTTGCCTATTAGGCACTGGAATGATACAGTCATTCAGGATGGATACACAGTTCTAATGTAGAGTTTTACTGTGCTGAACTGTACAAATTTCGTAAGCTTGTTATGGAAGCCCAAAAAAACAGTTTCCTTCATTTTTATTTTATTAAAAGGTTGCATATTATAAGTAATTTTTGAAAATCTAAACTTTTAATAACACCTCTGACAGCAGCAATAACTGGCTATTAAAAAACATTGCAGCACAATATAAAGAATTTAAAACAAGAATGAGGAGAAAGAGATAGAAGGAAAAAGATAGTTTCACTTATAAATGCTGTGCTTAAAATGTGGGGTTTGAATCTGATCCTGTTATTCAAGGGTGGTGGTAGATCTTTCAGGAATGTCTTGGTTTGCATTTCATATAAGTTGTATTGGAGGTTGGTGAGTGAGGTGCTGAGCCACCTGCTGCTTAACGTTTGGGAATCCTAAAACGTCAGGACACTGCGAATGCTGCAATATAAAAGGATGTGTTAGTGACTAGAAAATCCCCATGGGTAACATCAGCAGAACACTGCTGTTTCCTCTGATAATCTAGGCTATTGCTGCCAAACAGGGTACTCCTCCCTGCCTGCCCCCCACCCCAGGTTGCAGCAAAATGACAGAGCAGGTGTGCAAAACTTGCTGCAGATGTAGAGAACAAAACTCACAGAAGACTGCAAAGCCTTCACTGATGAAGTCCAGGGCTCCTGGTAATTAATTACCAACTACAGCCTGAGAAGAGTCTCACAGAGGGGCTTAGACACATCTCCCCAGTTACAGATGGCTCTAAAGGTAACTGGTACGGCTTATTCTGCACTGAAACACTGAAGTATTAAAATCTGTAAAAATGATCAGCTGCAACATGCCTCCTCCTTCAGGCTGACTAATTCATAACTGGCTATTAAAAAACATTGCAGCACAATATAAAGAATTTAAAACAAGAATGAGGAGAAAGAGATAGAAGGAAAAAGATAGTTTCACTTATAAATGCTGTGCTTAAAATGTGGGGTTTGAATCTGATCCTGTTATTCAAGGGTGGTGGTAGATCTTTCAGGAATGTCTTGGTTTGCATTTCATATAAGTTGTATTGGAGGTTGGTGAGTGAGGTGCTGAGCCACCTGCTGCTTAACGTTTGGGAATCCTGATGGCATCTCTGTCCTCACCACTTTCCCATGTGTTATACTAAAAACTAAAACTAACATTTATAGTCCATGTAAAATAAGGACAGTCAAAAAAATGAAGAGTGTGCTGAATGCAGCACCTGAGAACAAACCTCAGGGTCTGGAATTCTGTTACATGCTTTTTATATTCAGAGCAAGAAACACTTACAATAACTGCTAGCAAATGACAATTGAAAGAAAACATGAATGTAATTCTCCGGACTCTGTAAGTTACAAATATCTAGAACTTTCAAAAAGGGTAGTCCCCACACATGCTAATATACACAAATGCATTTTCTAGTTATGCCAAGGACAAATTTCAATTTCCATGGTGAATTTTGTCAAATGTCTCTGTCAAAATATATTTCCAGTTTCAATACCCGGTGAAAAGAGAGTCTGAGATGATCTTTCAGAATATTTGAGGAAAGCACAAGACCTAAATTCTGAGTTTGCAGTTTATATATATATGCCAAGTACTTTCCTTTTTGTAAGCTCTGAAGTTCAAGGTAAAGTACCCAGTGACTTTAGGACCAATTGGGCTGGGACTCTTGTTCCCTAAATGACAAGAGGAATAAACTATTTCTGTGTTCCTGCTCCTCGTCCTGAAATGCTTATTGGAATATGATGTAGCTAGCCCCTGGCACTGTACAGCTTGGCACTCCCATGCTCCCTTGGTTTTGTGCTCTTTTCCAGTGGGTACTGGGAAGAGACATCCTCGGTTGTGTAGTCATTTCTCCCTCTGCCACCCACTGTCTTTGCTCAAACTAGAATCTGAAAGTTCCTCTGCAAGGAAAATTCCTCTGTAAGGGCCCACTGCGCTTCAAAAGCTGAAGGTTTGCTGGCTTTATTTCTCCAGCTGCAACCCTTGGGAATGCACTGGGTGGGATTGAGGGGCATGGTGGACTGCCTTCCCCATTCTCTTCCATGAAGTCAGACTTTGTCTTACCATACATCTCATTTAGGTTATTCATACAGAGCCTTTACAATGAAACAATGTTTACCTCTTTCCTGTCCTTAGAAGATCAAATCCCTCATTGATCTTTGTCCAAGGAAGTGTGTGGGTTATTAGCGGATCCAGAACAAACTTTTTCTTCATGTAGTCAGCAACCAGTTTAGGAACTGAATCTTTACTCTTCCAGCCTGAAAAAACCCCAAACCCACAGAGACAATGCATAATGAAATTAAATGCTTTTGAAAATAGATAAAACCCTTAAAATTTTAGATAAACTTTTTATAGCAGACTAACAGGATGGAATGTTGCATGTCTTTACCTTTGTAACACAGGGTGCCAGCAGGAAACATGGGACAAATGCAGCTATTCCACATAAGACAAACCCAGAAGAAGACCAGCAAAAAAGTCAGTCTTTACAGAATCCAAACTTTCCCCCACATTAAATGCTGTTTCAACTTAATCACATTTCATACAAAAGCCAGAGTGCTGACACCCATGTTGGTAAGTGAAAACTTGTTGAGATTGTCTGCTCAAAACTGGGAAGCAGGTGGTGGATGTGTCTCTTTTCTTACAAGCACCACTGGATAATGCTGTCATAAATAGCAGGTTGCCCTTCCAGAGGAACCCGATTTGTCTCTGCTCTTTTATTCAGGTATCTTTTGAATACATGGGAGGAACTAGTTGTGATAGAGAAAACCTGTTGCTGGAAATAAGTTTTCTGTGTGTCAAGTGAGCTAGGACTTGCTGAGTGTGGGACTGCAGGGACAGCTCCAAAAAGAGAAAGAATGGGAAGGGACTGTCGGCAGCTGGCCAGGGGCTAAGCTGGGGTCTGTCCTATGCGGAAATCAGCTGGGTATAACCCCTGATGTCCTTTACAGTCTTGACTTTCCATCTCTCCTGCTGTCTCCCCCTCTCTTTCTATCCCTCTCATGCTTCTTTTTGCTTATGCTCTTTTTCTCCCCCTCCCTCTGTACTCTCTCTCTCTCTTTACAGTTTTCTCTTTTTTTCTCCCTTTATCTTCTATCCTTTATTTCTTATTTTTCTCCTTATCTTTTTTCCTCCTCTTTTTCTCTCTCCTACTCCCTCCCCTCACCTCCCCTCGCCCTCCTTTTCTTTTTCTCTTCTTTGGCCTCTCTCATTTTTCTCTCTTTTTCCTCTCTTCTTTCTTCTTTCCTCCCTCTTTTTCTCTATTTTCTGTCTTGTTATATCTTCCTTTCTCTCCGTCTCCTGTTCCCTTTCTTCCCCCTCCCCCTCTTCTGTTTTTTCCTTCCTTCTCCTGCCATTAACTAACACTTCCCATAATTAATTCCCTCTGAACTTCTTTGTCAGCAAAATAGCCATCAATATTCCTTCCAATAAGACAGTCTCAGCAATTGATTTGATATATCCTGTTTTTTTCAGGATGACTTATGCATTTCCCTATCCAGTTAGATCACATCTTTCCAAGTCCTTACCTCCAAAGACGGAGCCTTTCCAGCTGCGACCAGTGAAGAGGAGCATGGGATCAAAAGTGATGTTTTGTGCTGCAGGGGGCACTCCCACAATCACACTGACTCCGTAGTTAAGCTGGCAAGAGGCCAAGGCTGCAGTCTGCATTAGAAACAGAGGGACACCCAGAGTCAGGAAACATTTGTCTTTGGGGTGCAAAAGCTTGAACTCCATCTCCTCCTCTCAGGGCTTTGCTCGCAATTCATTTTTTTAAATTGAAACACCATTTGAAAATGTCCATTGTATCTGCTCACACCATTGTATCTGCTCTCATTGGTTAGGTACGTCCCAGCTTTGATCTCCTTCCCCATTTTGTCTCAGTTTTAAGTGATAAACCACTGTTGGAGAGCAGATAAAGGGCTATGTGAAATTTAGCCACCCTGGTTAGGCCAGGGCACTACACTGACGTTCCCTTTCCTAAATTTCTGAGCACGCTTCTGTCCCTGCATCTCAGTGGCAGATAGCTGGACTTAACAGGGTTGAAGTTAGCTCAGCACTTTGCCAGTGGCCCGCAGATCCTCCTCCTTGGTGCCTGGAGGGTTGGTGAAGAGAGTGCTAATGAGCTAATGCCTCAAGTGAGCCCATCTCTTGGTGGCATACCATGGTGTCCGTATGGCCGATGACCTCAAAGGAGTAGTCCACACCCTGGCCAGTCATCTCAATCAACACTTCATGGATGGGCTTCTTGAAATCTTTAGGGTTGATGCAGTCAGTGGCTCCCAGCTCCTTGGCCTTGGCAAACTTGTCCTTGTTGATGTCCACGGCAATGATGCGGGAAGCTCCAGCCGCCTTGCAGCCGATGACAACAGAGAGGCCAACTCCTCCGAGGCCGAAGATGGCACAGGTGGAGCCTGGTTCCACCTATAATAATAATAACATAAACATGGCATATTGTTACAGTCTAGGGAAAGTGCAGTGCATTTCCTCATTATCAACATGATTTCACCTAAGCCACTTCTTGGGAAGTTAGGAGTTTGCACGTGCATAACTGTAGCGCAGTAGCCAGCTATACTGTTAATGCTACGTGTGACTAAGAGAAATTTCCCCAAAAATACATTTCTGAGACCAGGTTTTCATTATATGTCTCAGTTTCAGGTTTAAACACGCTGGGTTTTTTTGATGCTTTATATTCCAGTGGTGTTAAGATCTGTATTGTCACTCCGCTGGAGACAGTGCTGTGCCAGCTCAAAAAGTCACATTCACATGTTGCTACTCATTGTGACTGTTGCATATGTAGGCTTCTACGTGTTCCTAAACTTCAGTTACAACAAAACAAATGAACTCTGTTGTAACATTTTTCTAGGGGTGATAAAGCTATGAAGGAAAACTTAATTGATGGTAATACATAATTTTACTGGATTTTGAATTGAAGACTTCTGAGTACCCTAGAGACAGAATCTGAAGCAGTCAAAGAACTGTATCTTCTTTCCACACTGAACTAAACAGAGTCTATACTGCCTGGCTGCCATGCTGACAACCCACTTGCAGGCCATACAATCTTGAACAGACTCCATGAAATATCAGAAACACGCACCACAATATTTACCTTGGCAGTCTGCAGAGCAGCCCCATAACCAGTTGAAAATCCACAGCCAATTAGACAAACTTTTTCCAGAGGAGCAGCAGAATCAATTTTGGCCACACCAGATTCATGCACTACTGTGTATTCAGTGAAGGTACTTGTACCAAGAAAATGGTGAACTGCTTTTCCTTTACAGGTGAATCTAGTGGTGCCATCAGCCATTAATCCAGCACCTGTACCAAGGCTGTTTGAAAGATGACCAGAAATAATGGCAAGTGAAATTTGTTGTGTGTAATCAGTTTTGTATAAAGTAAAATCAAATTAGAGTTGTAAGAAATCCAGGAAAACTCACTCAGTTTTACTGCAAAGGTTACCCTTGGCATTCAAGCAACTCTGGCACTTGCCACACTGTGGAACAAAGAGTGGAATAACCTTGTCTCCTAGAAATAAAACAGTGATGACAGAGGATTTAAAAAGGTAAACAAGAAGCATGCCGGTAAAAACATGAATCAAGTATATTTAATCCCCAGGCAAATGTGCTCTAGGAGTTGAGTGATGGTTTTATTTCCTTCTGCTGCATTTGTAAGATGAACCATCTCTCTGTGTTTTATATAAAGGACATAATTAGAGCAAAGTTATGACAACTAATTTTGATATGCAAAATTCCTGGTGTCTTTCCACAGAACTGAGTCAGACTTCTGTCATAAAACCATGTTATCTACTGACATTTCTGAAGTACTTATTCAGCAGTTTATTGCATCTTCTGTGTAAAAAAGAAATACACATTCTTTTAGTAAAGAAACAGATAAAAATTTAGTAAAGAAACAGGTAACATCCACTGGGACAGCAGTGGGACTATCCCAGTCTGGGACGGCAGATTGGGGTGCCAAGATAACAGGGCTGTAAACTATGCATACAAAGAATGGGGAATAAAGGATTAATTTGCCAGTCCTTTTGAGCATCTTTGCCATATAGCCGTTCTGTTACTGTTGCATTGAGTAAAGGTGGGTGAAATACTTGTCTGAGAAGCAGTGGCACACACAGTCTAAGCCAATATTTGTAATCTCTAGCACAACTATGTGAGTAACAAAGTAGCATGTAGCTTCCCAGTGCAATTTTACTCCTATGCAATATCCACAGCAATGATATATGGTAAATCCCTAATAATCTCTAAACGCATATTTCCTAATACAGACCAGTTTATGAGTTGGCAGTTTTAAAATGTGGCTAACATTTTTTATCCCTGAACACATTGAAAGTCAAGGGAAATTACAGATTTCCACTAAAAAATGAAAAATGTCTACAGAACATTTTAAATACCCCCACTATCCCAACACTGAATTAACTTAGAACTGTGACATGGGCTTAGTAATCCTTTTGCTAAAGAAATGTTGCACATCTCGAGGCCTTTTTTTGGACCTTGAAGGCGTAAATTAAGCAACATCTGAGAAATGTGATTTTGTGCATGCATGTGTTGAGGCCTGCTGTTTCAGCTCACCTGGAAACACAGGGCAGCTAGAATTAGATAACAGAGAGATCTATGAACCCAGACAGAAGAGAAAAAGCAGCTAGAGCCATCACTGAAATTTGCAATATGCATATTTGTTTGGAATTAAAGCAGAAATCTCTAATAAATTTTTTTCTTATAAATAACAACCTTTGGACAGACTTTATACTTGTCAGCATCGCCAAATGCACTGTAAGTACAGAGGTGTTAAAAGTGAACTACTTGGGTATCGTAACAAACTGCCTGGAAATTGAGCACTTCTGTGTAGATTTTTTTTCCCTGCGTATTTTGTCTTAATAATTCAGTCCTTGTTAGAATTTTTTCGTCCTGTAAAAGTGTCCAGAAATCCCATCTCATCTTGGCAGCAGCTGGCTGAAAATTGGCACCTTTCACTGACTATCTATGCACTGTGGTTGAAAGAGAATGTCAGGAGAGGAGCAGCTGGTCCAGATGAGTGTCCTCAGAGCAATCCAGCCCTCAGGAAGCAGTGCTGCCTCACCTGCACTGGTGCTGCCCACATGCAAAACCTGCAGCAGGGTTGGCACTGCAGTTGTGCCCTGATGCTTTTAAAGTGAAGTAAGACCCAAGTTCTGGTCATTGATCTAAATCAATGGATTATTTAGCTGTTAGGAGAATTAAAAGAAGGTGTTCTGACCTGTTTGTCATCTAGTGCTTTGCTTTGCCTTATTCTTGAGAAAGGTGAGCTGTATCAACTGTGTTCAAAGAACCTGCAGCTAATGCCTGATTTCCTATGAACAACAGCAAACAATCTATGATCTTAGTCCCATGACAGGAAGAGCACTACGTAGGTGGAAAGAAATCTGCAGATGTTTTTGCCAAAACCAGAAGAAATTGAATAGAAAATCTGGAAGTAAATCAAGACTGGGAACACAGAAAGGTGTAAACAGGTTTATATCCTTTGAGGTATCCTTGGAAAAAATCAAAATTGGAATATTTTCCTGTGCAATAAAAATACTCACAAGTGTAATAATCTTTGTTTTAAGGAGGAGTCTGGAAAGTCAGCACAGGGTTTGTTTTCAGTGCTGTTTCATACCTGGTTTGACTGAAGTCACTCCCTGCCCAACACTCTCCACAACACCAGCTGCTTCATGCCCAAGAATTACTGGAAAAGGCATAACCAGGGCACCAGTTACTACATGGTCATCAGAGCGACAGATCCCTGTGGCCATAATCTGATTTACAGGAAAGACAAGAATATTGCTGCATTTAACTATGTCATGTCATATGCAGAAGTGAAATGATATTCTACATTTGGAGAAACCACTTGCTTCCCTCCAAAATCCAATACGTACACAATAAATCTACAGGTAAAACAATTTTGGTTGTGTGATCTAAGATTTTCCTGGTATGTATTAGAATTTAATCTACAGGGCAAGACTCTCTTGTGAATGTTTGCTACACAGTACTGAGCTGTGTAGGGAATCCTATTGATTATCTGTGGAACCAATATTCTAGCAATACAACTATATAAGGAGAGCAGGGTAAATTAAATTATTCCTAATATTTATATATAAATTCATAAAAAGTGTGTACTATTATATAAATACAAATTAACCATCACATATTATTTATAAACATAGAAATAGTGTGTATATTCTATATTTATTATATTTAGATGATACGACAATATATAATAGATATTTTACATAAATTATGTATTATACAATGATTTTTATGTTCTAGATAATTACATAAGAATTATATTATTGTATATAGATAGTAAATATTTGTATATGATACATTTTAAAAAAAATTAGGCCACACATAATGTTTTATATGACATTTTGCCTTTTCTTGTAGGTAGAACAGTATTTTGTCTTTTTTTAAATTTAGGTATATATTTACAATGTTTTTTCTGACAAATGGATTTGTCAACCCATGAGAGGATTTTCCTCTCTTGTGCAGCACTTGAAACTGCTCAAAAATGCTGAATTCCACTGAGGCCAATATCCAGGTAAAAGAGGAAGCTCCCAGCCCTACTGAACTATTTCCTAGCACAGATTCAAACAAAGTAAAAGAAATTTTCTTGCTCTATGCCACAGGAAATCCTGATTTTTGCCTTGTGTAATTTTTTCAGCCTATTAGAAAAACAGGTATCAGTTACTAAAAAATCCAGCCCTAAAAATCTTTTTTTTTTTTTAAAGAAATTCATTATCAAATTTAGGACTTGAAACATGTTACATAGGAGCTCACTGATTAGTAACTACTTACTAGTAGAATGTTTTCTGTCTGGGTCTTAAAAATTTACAGAACTAATTCTGATAAAGAGCAAGACAGAATGCAAATCATAGGAGTTATTCTAAATTTTATTTTTAGTACCTTTATGCGAACTTCATGTTCTTTTGGTGGGGCAACTTCCACTTCCTCAATACTAAATGGTTTATTGGCTTCCCACAGCACTGCTGCCTTGCATTTAATAACCTGCAAACAGAGCAAAGAAAATGGGAATGGCACTTGCATTTTCAAGTCATCACACAGATAGTGTCTTCCACTTCTGCATGTGAAACTCCTGCTCTCATTTGTGGACAAGAGAAGAAAAACTCCAGGAAAAAAAAAAAACCAAAACAAGCAAAACAACAAAAAAGTCAACACCAAAGGTCAGTGTAAGCCTATTTTCCCCCCCACTGTGATCATGTCTCACTTTGCTCGTAATTCTGTCACATCAAGTTTTCAGCAGCATGTGTAATAATCTCCTAGGATAACAGGATACCTTACCCATTCTCATTGCTCCTTCTCTAATGTCCTTGGTGGATTTTTTTTTCTGTGTTGGATTACTTACATATATTTGTGTCTTCTTGAAGATGGCACACTAAATGATGCCACTTATCAGTCTGCGATCAAGTCTGTATTGCCTAGAACTGCCTGTGTTGGGAACTGACAAAATTGCTGAAAATGGAATTCAGAGCCTAGGACAGATTTATAAACTTTTTAGGAGAGCCCAAGTTAAGCCATGAGGTGATGGCTGAAAGGAGACCTATGCAAACTGATGTAGCAATAGACAGAAGTAATCTTGAACAGTCCCTTTAGTGCAATATTACCCATACTAACGTACCTTCCTTCTTAGGAGGGATATTTAGCTCAGGTGGGGTTACTACCCAGCTATCCAAGATGGCTTTTTTTTTTTTTGTCTGTTAGACTAAAGTTCGTCCATTAGCTCTTCAGGCTTTGTCCTGGTACTGACAGGCCTTAGGGCTCTTCTGATCATCTGCCACTGAGAGAAAAATGCACTCCGAAGAGAGAGGAGCATTGTCCACACCTCATCCCATGTTCTTAAACAGGTTTCCTCCCTTCAAGTTTAATCATAGTGTATTCAAAAGCAGTGGGGCCTCTCTGTCCCCGTATTTATTCCTGTCTTTCCTTGGTGGTCTTCCTTAGAGGAGTTTAAAAATCTCATCCTAGATGGTTAAACAACTCCAGGCCCTGAAATGTGATTTTCCTAGGTGACACACTATTAAGTCCTCGGTCACTCCGTTAAGTCTACTGACTGCAAGTGTTCAGGTGGCATTCTCTTGAGAAGGAAATGGAAGAAAATCAAGTCCATGAGGCAAGAAGTGTAACACATGCATATTTATCCTGTGTGACTGGGACAACTTAACACCGGTGTGCTGCAAAATTTGCAGGGGAAAACAACAAATAAAAAAATTTTTAGAATCAAAGCTTTTGAAGTAGAAGTAGAAATAATGTCTGATTATCCACAAACTGAAAACTGGCAACAAAGGAAACAATTACCCAGAAATTTTAAACACATGAAATAAAATAGTGCACTTTGGCAGCTAGATACAGAGTGGGATGGACACAATGCTTTGAAAAAAACTGCCTCAAGAGATATTTAAATTTAGTGTTTAGATGCAAGCGTGATTAGTGAAAAATTCACAAGTGTGGTCAAAGGTCACATTTTTAAAGTGCCACATTTTCCAGGCAATTTACTTTAAAAAAAAAACGCAGTTTATGTATTTATATTATATTGTAGCCCACACAGCACAGTGATGATTTAATGATTTGCACATGCAAAGCACATGAAGTGTTCCTACGAACAAAGGTGGCCAGGAGCTGGGGATTGCCAAGAGCAAACAAATCTCCTTTCTAATTAGACATTAGTTACCTACATATTGTTCTCACCATTTAGTCCTTGTGAGCTTTTACGGATTGTGACAGGAAAGCACAGATGCAGCAACAGCACACTATCACCCACTTCATCTGCTAAGACAAGCACTGGCTTAACAGTTTTTGTCTGCTCGTGTGTTCTACCAGCCATGCAAGTTACAGCAGTGGGGGAGGGCAGGTGTAGAAACACACCCTTGTACAGGGCACAAGGACTGTGCTGCTTGGTTACATAAATTGCACTGTAACTCCCGTGTTGTTCCAGGATAAACACGGTGTAATCAAGGCAGTTAAGTTACACCACAACACTTTATTTACCATGCTCCATCCAGTGCTGAGTAGAGGACTGAACTTGGTGAATTTACCTACAAGTGAGCTACAATTAATTTTGCACTTGCAGTAACTCAGAGTTAAAGAAAGCAATTTTTTCCTTTCTTGTGTTCTGTTTCGTTTTAGAATAACGAAGACAGCTGGCAGTAACAGCTGATCCTGGTACTTTTTTAAGGCACGTTCCAGCAAGGTACATGCTTTCAGTTGTTTTCCATTTCTAGTTCTTTGTCCCTTAACCCCTCTTGCAGGTCCCTGGGTGTATGTTAGCACCTTGCCAGCAGTGCAAGAAGGAACATGTATTGGTATTAATGTACATATCTCTTGTCGTCTAATTTCTAGCAAAGATGTAACTACTCACTTCAATCCCACCTCAGTATTGCATTGCATGTGAAATTTACTTTTGGTCTTCATTAACTTAAGTTTGAGACTTGTTATATGCTTATTTAAATTTAATGACTGTCCTAACATCATCACAAATCACCCTGAAATTTAACACAATATTAGCTACATCTTTTTTTTTTTAGAAAACAAGCTGATATGAACTATAAATAAACTAAAAATAGTTTAAATTACTGTAGGATCTCAGAATGGAAACTGGTAGAGCAGATAAATACATTGATCTAACCACTTAGTACATTCTATCATATTTTAAACTATCTAGTCAGAGATTAAAAATAGTTTGCTAGCCCAGAGGGCACGTTATTATTATTCTGGCGCTGTTACCTTATGTTGTCTCAAATAAACTATTGCCTTGAAGAGTTAACAACCATTTCCTAGGAAAGCACAGCAGCCTGCAAATAAAGGCAGCTCTTCTGTACCAGCATCATCCTCAACTTAATCTGTGCTATACCACCAAGATTTAGTGCAAAGAATTCACATTTAAAAATGTCTTACTCAGCTGCAGCAAAGAAATATTCCTAATACAAAATGTTGCTTACTTTGCCTGCCGTGCTCATGTTGACTGGTGTGCCTGTTTCGAATCTTGCCACCACTGATTTCTTGCACCAGGAACTCAGTCAGCCTCAAAGCAGCTGGGTTGCTTATACCACAAGTCCTCTTCAACACACTGGAAGCCGGTTGTGTGAAGTGCTCCTGCAAGTGGACTGCTCTGATCTTACAGCCAAGCTTCCCAGCTCAGAGTCCCACCCCTAATCAGAAAAAGTGCTAGAATTAAATTGAACCACTCATCTGATGAAACCTCCCTCTTTTAGTGCTTCCATCTTCCTGATTCCTTTGTCACGCTCTTCCCTACTATTTCTTGCAGCCCACCTAACATTGCCCTCGACATCATGGGACAAAAGCAAAAGTCCTGGCTAGAAGCTGTTTCCCTCTTTCTACCTCCCTGGTAGCTGCCCTCCAAACCCACTCCTCTCAGTGGCATTGTAGGTGCAAAGAGAAAAGGGGCGAGTGGCTCTTGAATTCCCAGGAGCAGGGACTCAGTGAGAACATGAAGGCTTTGCTGATGAGCTTTGGTGACACTCATAAGAGCCCAGCTTATATATTAAAACATGGGATTGTGCAAGCAGCTTAAGAAACATACACTGACTGTGGGGTTGCAGCTGTACCTGTTCCAGAATTCTTAGTTTTACAGTCCAGCTACTCATTTATCTTTGGAATGGTTTTCACTTCACAGTGTCCAAGGATGATGTGCCTGTCATGCTGATGGGAAAACAAAAATCAGTAAGTCAGTAAGAAGTGGCACCAAAGAATGTGTGTTTCTTAACCACATGCGACACCCTGCTTGATTTGTGAGTGCCTGACCTGTCGGCCATCCACACCTGCAAGCACAGCCCCCACCACTGCTGACATGCCCACACTCTTGCCCTCCCTGGCACAACATGCTGGTGCAAGGGATTGGGTGGAGGTCAGCACTGCTTGCCTTTGCTTGGGACTTCAAGCCTCATACATTTTCAGATTATGCCCAGCATTCTGAAATGAAGATTTTTCCTTCAGAAACAAGTAAAAATTATATAAAATGCTACATATAACCTGACTAGTAATTACTAAGTATAGCACTTTTTCGTATTTACCTGTATGAGTGTAATTAATTCAAGAAGAGATGACTTCACTTCCCTAGTCCTGCTTCCACTGTTTCTGATCCAGGCCAGGATGCCACTGGCCTTTCTGGCCACCTGAGCATGTGCTGGCTCATGTTGAGCCACTGTTGACCCGCACTCCCACATCCTTTTCCTCCAGGCAGCTTTTCCTGCAGCGCTGCCTGGGGTTGTTACCCAAGGGCACGACTTGGCTCTTGGCCTTGTTGAACCTCTGTGCTGGTTTTGGCTGGGGCAGAGTTAGCTTCCTTCACAGTGGCTGCTATGGGACTGGGCTTTGGATTTGTGCTGAACACAGGACTGATAATGTAGGGATGTTTTTGTTATTGCTAAGCATGGTTTACAGAGCCAAGGTCTTTTCTGCTTTTCATATGGCCACACTAGCAAGGAAGTTGGGGGTGGCTGGGAGGTTGGCAGGAGACGAAGCCCAGACCAGTGACCCAAACTGACCAAAGGGATATTCCAGACCGCTTGACATCATACTGAGTGCATAAAGTGGGGGAAGAAGGAGGAAGGTATGGGCATTTGGAGTGATGGTGTTTGTCTTCCCCAGTCACCATTACACATGATGGGGCCCTGCTCCTGTTAATGACTTTAGAGAAACATTTTTTATTGTCTTTTATAGCAGTAACAAGTTAAAGTTCTAGTTGGGCTTTGGCCCTTTTCTCCCTGGAAAAACTCACAACATCCTTGTAATCCTCCTGAGCTCCCAGCCCAAAGGCCATAAACTCTCCTTTTTTTGTCCTGAGTTCCAGCCAAACCTCTCTATTCCTTTTAGGAGGTAAGAGCTAGTGATCTGCATGTCCTAGAAATGCTTGTGTCAGAATGAAGTATTTCTTGGTGTTTTATCTTTCTCCTTTCCTTCCTTCTTTTGTACTTCATGATTTTAGAAGTCTTTTCCAACCTTCATGATTCTATGATTCATCTAAAGTTCGCATGCCTTTTCCTTATCCGTTTATTTCTTATATCCCTTTATGTTTCCTTTTCCCTCAAAACTTTCCTCCTATCTTTATCTTTAGCTATATGGATATCAAGGCTATGTTTTGGGGTTTTTTTTTTTTTTGGTAAGGAATAGAGCTGAGGCTATCTGGAAACCATGTCCTTTGGCCAGAGTAGGTGCCTCCAGCTGGGAGCACTGGATCAGACAGTGGATCCTGTCTGCAGCCTGTGCAGAGATAGGTGTCATGGCCTTTAGGCAAAAGGTGACAACAAAAGAGACTGCACATGGTGCCAGTGAAACACAAGCAGACTTGCATAACCATATTGCAAAAGCAGCTTTATTTGTGTTGCTGTGCCTGATTCCTAAAGATAAGTGGGGGTGAGGCTTCAGCTTGGGGTGTACAGCAGCCCTGGCATGCAGGGAAACCGCAGTGCCACCCCTTTACAACTTGCTTGCACAGGCCCCCTGGCTCAGCCCTTTGCCAGAAAATACTTAGCTGATCCCTAGACCTCTCCCCTTTTAGGCCCGTCCACTATGAAGAGAATTTATGTTTATCTACATGCTGTATTCCTTCTTATGCAATAAAAATCTCCTCTTTCTGGTGACCAGTGACATGACCCAAGCAGATGGCATGAAGCTGTGTCAGGGGAGGTTTAGGTTGGATAAAAAGGTTTTTTACCCAGAGGGTGGTCGGGCACGGGAACAGCTCCCCAGGGGAGTGGTCACAGCACCAGCCTGACAGAGTTCAAGAAGGGTTTGTACAATGCTCTCAGGCACATGGTGTGACTCTTGGGGCTGCCCTGTGCAGGGCCCAGAGATGGACTTTGATCAGATCCCTTCCAACTCAAGATATTCTGTAATTCTGTGGAAATATGATACATAATTCCTTTATCTATTTTTTATCTCACATTCTCCAACTGAACAATTAATATGTCCTTGCCAGTGATTTATTAACCTCTGCAGATTGCTGTGAAATGTGTGTCAGAGGCTGAGGACAACATATTGGAGGTGTTCATGGCTAGTGAGCTTGCACACAAAAGAAGTTAGAAACAGTGGGCAAAAAGCCTGTTCTTGCAACTTTAGACTACCTTTACTTGGAGTCTGTAACTTCGGCAAATGTTATGAAATACTGACCAGGCTCAGCAGATTGTAGCCATAGCTACAGTTTCTGAGTACAAGGCACTTGTAGTGGAAAGTTGTTCTTCTCTACTGCCACTTCAGAGCAGCACAGCCTGCTTCCCCCTCCTTACTGCTGGCAGAGCTGAGCAGCCTTGTATCCTGCTTTCCTGAACAAATACATGACATTGACTCCAGGTGGAGAGAGCTAGTGCTTTTTGAAACAGCCTTCTTTTAACATGAAATGAGTTCTGCACTGAACCTGACTCTATTTAACAGGAGACTATTTTAACCACAGCTCAGGTGACTTACCTGTTTACAGAAAAAAACAGCTCATAAGGGCAGTTATGCATCACAGATTTTACTGACAACTACACATTCTGTCCTACAAATAATAAAATGCATATTACCTTTAGCTAAAACTTCAGCAGATTTAAAAATAGGTTACTTTTTCCTTATTTACCCTGTTGATTTTTAAGCCTTTTTAATGTTACCAAGGTACATTTCTTTCTTTCAGACAGTGATTTAGCTGTTAAGATAAATAAACCTTCTGGAGGGTGTTTAAATTGAAAATCCAGCATTTCTTCCTACTGCATGATAGCAATTTCCAAGTTACTCTTGAGTCACTGCTTCAGAACTTGATAACACAAAAGCTCTGGGACACATATGCTAGAAGATAAAAAAAAAACCCCAAAAACAAAAAAACCAAAAAAAAAACCCAAACCAAACAAAAAATAAAACAAAACAAAAACCAAAAAAACCCCTCAAAAACCCCCACAACATTACAACATTTCTGAAGTCCCACCCTACACAGTGTAGAAGCTGTGACTGCTCCAACCCCTTTGTATTTTTCCACCTGCACATTTATGGATGTCCAAAAGATTAGGTACACAAAACACAAAGCCCTGCAGGTGCTCTCATTAGTACTGAAGGACAGAGAAAAAACTGAGCAGCAGCTAAGATTCAGAACTAGCTGGCAGGGCAAGTGATGCCCTTCAAAAAGCTTAGGGATCATATCTGAAGATTATACAAGTGCATGCCAAGGCAATGGAGCTGAATTAAGCACATGTGGGATGGCATCCAGTTTTGTGAGAACATGAACAAAGACATCCAGAAATAAACACCTTTCCAAAACAGGCAGAAAATAAGTCAACTGCTCATAGGACAATGCCTTATTCATTTTAGTAAGCTGAAAAAAAGCCAAAAGTGGAAGGTGCAAATTAGCAAAACCAAAGTTCTAAAACTTTGTGGGTTTAGAGCAAGCATTAGAAGATTTTGAAGGGAAAAATAATATCCAAGGAAAGTACTCAATCAAGTATGAACACCCCTTTCTTAAATAATGCCTTTTCTTCCTTTTGGATCTCTGAAAATATCACAGCCAAACAAAGCAAACAAGAAGGAAAAAAAGCACATCTTACACTGCTTGAAGTAAAAATGGAGCAAAAGGGAATGAATATGAATCAGACATTTTATTATTTGGCTTTAGGATTGTCAGTAGTAGATGCTGTTGTTCTAGCTAACATAGCCACCTTCTTGGAAGAGATAATTACAGTACACATTTCAAAGATAGGCCAAAGTTTATTCAGCTTTAGATTTGGAAGTCATACTGAACTCCATCTCTGCTTTTCAGAATAACTTATGACAAGAAGAATGTGTGCTTACTCATAGCTCATTTTAAAACCTTCCTGCAGGATAAATGGATACTTCACAATAATATGAACCAATGAACACAATAATGGTTCAGTGAACCTGTGATCTTCAGGGTGATCTACAGCACAGCCTGAGCAATAAGAAGTTCTGTTTAAATGGAAGAAATGCTCTAACTCTTCAAGCTTTCCTGAGCTTATCCTCAAGCTCTAAGGATTTTAGGAATGCCATATCCTGCCCTCCCGCAGCTGGCAGTCACACTGCCCCAAGACTGCCCTGAGCTCATGTGCCTTGTCATGCACACAGGTTTTTGGAATAAGCAGTGTGGATCCCCTCAGCCAGCTACACGCCTGTGCAGCACACCAGCTTGCACTGCAAAAAACACCATCACTGTCAACTTCATTACCAAAAGATGGGGCTATTCAGAGAGGCTCTTTTAGACTCATATAATTCAGATGACTCTTTCTGCAGAGTCATGTCTAGAATCAAACGCCACTGCTCCATAAGCAAACACAGGGTCAATAAGCATATTATTACATGGGACATGTGGAAAGCAAACCTGAATGCAGGAAAACGACAAGCAGGGCGATAGTACACTAACCCACAGCAGTGCAGTGTTTGGGAAAATTGCCCCAGCATGGATCCAGAGGAACACTGCTGGGGTCTCTGGCTTCAGAAATCTGAACTGAGGGGACTGAGGCTCAGTGGAAACAACAGGATTACTTACGGCATCTTGCTGTGGCCACCCCACTGCATGCCACTAAAAGAAAGTTTGCCCATTTCAGCCAGAAGGTTTGACTTTCTGCCATATCCCCTTCCTATTTTCTGTTTCTTTCTTTTCGGGTTCCTTGAGCCATACCTTCTTTATTGCCTTTTTAATGCTTTACTATCCAGGATTAAAGATGTCTGGATGTATTCTGCTGCTCAGCATTGCTGGGCAATATTTCTGGCAGTACCTGAAACTTTACAAAGCTTAGTGATGAAAGTCAGAGCTTTCCTAAGCACAGCAATGACGCCTGGTGGTGAAACACAGGGATCGTGTTCTTCCAGTATTTACACATTTTGGTGAGACAATCAGTGTGATACATGCTGGGTATACTTATGTTGTATCAGGCAGTTCAGTTGCTTGTGATTGTCCGTTGATATGCTCAGGAAAATCAGAGTTTTTCTTCTGAGTGTTCATGCACACTTTGCATCAGGCACTAATGGTACAGGTTTTGGAGCCAAAAGAACACTTGTCATTCACTGCTTTTAAGAAAACTTTGAGTAGAAATGGAGAGAAGAATGTATACATTAAAAGAGTAACTACTAATGCTCTTGGCATTTACACCCAACTTGGTATGTATAAAAAAAAAAATAAAAAAATTAAATTAAACAGCTTCCCTGGGAAAAAAAAATGCCACATTTGCCATTAATTTTTTTAAAAAGCTATTATATTGAAGTTTCAGGGTAAAAACCTGCATTTAACTTTACCCTTCATGCACAGAAACAGCTCTGGGACTATGGTGCACTGAAACAATTCAGCATTTACAAGGGCAGCAGATGGTCTTTGAAGTGTAACTACTTCATGTCCCAGTTTCATCCCACGAACTGCATGTCTCATCTCTCCCATAATCTGATTCTGAAGTCTAGTTGCTGTCCGAGTCATTGTCTTCATCTTCTTTTCCAGACAGAGCATGTTTGGAGGAATCATTGGAAGGAACAGCCCTTTTCCTCTGTGGCAGGACACTGAAAAAGGCCTCCTTCCAGTCTCTCTTCTCCAGGTACACAAGGATTATCTCAAACACTGCAACAGCAAAAAAGCCCATCAGCTCTTTTACAGGGAGTTAAGTGAATTATTGATATCAACACACCCCCAAATCCATCCACTTAAAGAAAATAAAGTTAACACTGAGCAATGTGTTACATTAAAAAATAAACTTGAAATAAAGCAAGATAAGATAAACTAAACATGCAGTGGGGCACAAAAAATGCTTCGATACCATGTCAAAAATTTTCATGGAGGTCTGAGTAGGCTCCATTTTGCATATACTTTTGTTTAATATCACAAAGACAATCTAATAATAAAGCTGAAAGTTTAAAAGGAGTGGGATTCAAGGCTTGGTTAAACAATTGAATTCTTCAATCAGAACCAGGAAATAGGGTAAAAATAGAGTGATGAAAGCTCAGCAGTTGGAATACTGCTTATAGCAATTGAGGAAAGTCTACAGGTACTGAGGCAGTTACTGCTGAACAAAGCTGTCCAAAGAGGTGAAAACATCACAAACATTCATCCTCCCCTGGCATGAAATACAATACAATACAATGTTGGATAGTTTTCAACATTTTACTCACTTATACAGTATGCCTGGAAACAAGACCAGGATGGTAAGCAAGCCACAAGTAATCCTCAGACAAGCCAACAGGATACAATGTGCACTTCTAAATGGCTAAGACACCATCTTTTACATTTAAGCATTTCTGTAATATTTAAAGTTCAAAGCAATTACAGTAACCCTAAGGCAACTGGATTCAAGAGTATCAACATAATAAAACACAGTTTAGGTATCTGCATTACAGTGCACAATTTGAGGGTTTAAACTGTGCATATCACAGGTATATTCTAAAATAATGTAATTATTTTATGATCTAGAACTTACCGTGATTGACAGCTAACACTTTCCGACTGTTCATTTTGACAAAGTTTCCAAGTGGGAGCTGTGCATGACCAATTCCCTGCTCTACAGCTTTTTTGTAAGTAATTCCCTGGGGAAAAGACACCAAAACAAGTGGATTGAGAACCACCATTTCAGATCAGCCCATGTAGATTTACTACAAGTATTGTTTTCTGACAAGGGTGTTTGCCTGTGCTGCCATGATGTTGCTTTACAAGTTGGTTACAAAAAGAAACTTACCCTGCTTAGACAGTACCTGCCACAATATCTACCTCTGGAAAACTCACTCACTACTTTCTATATATGTCACACTGTGACCTGTGGTCAAAAGGATTGTAAATGAAACCTGCTCATGGAGCTGCAGCTCTAGAACCATCAACCATAGTCTGCTGTAACGATGAGCTTATGTCTAAGTAAGCTTTATGTCTGAGTTAAGTTCCAGTCACTTGGTATTTTTTCAGAGGAAGAGTAAAGGATAAAAAAAACTGTGGAACACAAGCCACTGCTACCACCACAAGCTTTTTCACATTTCTTCAACTTCTCCAATTTTTTTCAATTCTTTTTTGAAGAAGTTTTTTTGTTACTCTTTATGTTAGTTTACACGTGAACAGCAATAATGTCAAATATGGTACCAAAAAAAAAAAATAGAGCTACAAAGAAACAGACCCACAGTTTACCTTGTGGTGATTGTGGTCCACTAGTCCTCCAATCACATAGGCTTTCTTCTCATCAAGCTCTCTGAGAACGTCTGGGGAATCTGAGGTAAGATATACTAGGTCTTCTTTCTTTATTAGTTCACTATAGTGCTCCGTTCTAATTTGGATATCCTCAAAAAAAAGGTAGTTAAAAATAAGTTACATTCAACTGATGAATTTCTGGCCAAGCTTTACAGACGCAAGATGGGACCAGCAAAAATAAACCCAATAGTATGTGGTCATTCCACATTCCTTCTTCACGCTTAAATACATATCACAGTGCTGATTAATTTTCTGCGTAAACAATCCAATCCCTACAGAACTGATTTGTAAAAATCAACAGGAAATTTTTTTAAACCCCAGAAGAACTTTACAAATCCTTAAGTTCCTGTGATTCCCTTCAAACACTATCATATTTCCCCTATGGATCCAAATAATTTTCAAGTCCACTAAAATAAGTGAAACCAGAAGTAGATACTTAGTTAATCTTATTGTTCAGTAAGAGAGGTTTATGCTACACTCTCATGAAGCAGCTACTGCAAAAGAACTGCTGGAAACAGGACTGCTTTTATTTATTCTAAGTGCTCTTCCTTTGAAGTTGTTGGAAAAGTGTCTTAATAGGGCAAGGAAAACCAATGTGAACTTGGCCATAAGAGAAGCTACTTCTCTCAAGAACACTTCAGTGCTGAGAGGCAACGGGATGGAAGTAAAGGTCGACATGAGAAAATCATATCACAGCTGGAAAGTCTAATTTTGGCCAAGGAAAAAAAAACACTGTGAAGACAGACAACTGCTGAAATTGTCTAAATCAAGGAGTCCTGCTTAGTTGATCAAGAATGGAATTTGTCCAATAAAAACAAGTGAAAAGGGATCTGTGTGCAGTTTTTCAAGCAAAAAACAAACCTAGATTCAAGATAAGCAGTCTTTGGCTTATTTAAGTTAAATCAATTAAAAGCACAAAAAGCCACACTTTTTCAAATATGCTATTGCCCTCATGTATTAGAAAAACCCACGTGGAAAAAAATCTCGTTCTTCACAAGTAACAATATAGTTAAAAACTATAATCAATACTTTATGTTTTTACAGAAATACTCAATTATTCACCTTCCAATTCACCCATCCTTTGTCATTTTCATTCATGTTGGTCTTCAACTGTCCCCCATGGCTGGTCAAGTAAAACTTCAAACAGAACAAAAAAGAGGTACAAAATACAGAAATGTTAATATGCCACAATCTGTTTCCTCTCTTTCCACCCTTAACTGTTAGCGAAAACTCTTAATATTTTTTAGATGGAAGCAGTACTAGGACCATATTCAGACAGTTAGTGACAAATTTAAAAGGCAGATATGGACTTAGAGTGAGTTTTCTTCTTTTTAAATCTGCCAGAGTTAAAACTGAGAATATCAACAGTATCTTACTGGCATGCCTGGATCTGGCACTCTTTATCTGCATGTACATTCTATTCCATATACAGGGGTATCTTTACAACATGTGGGTGTTACAACAGAAGTGATTTTCTTATTAAAGAGGCAGCTTAAATATTTATCTTCTTACTACAGTTCTCGTGTTTGGTACTTGGCAACAGTCAGTGCTCAGTTTGTTCAAACATACCTGCACAGGATGAAACGCCTTGCGGTTTTCTGCATAACATCTCTGAATCTGCTTGTGAAGCTTCTTAACATCCTGTACACAACACAATTTGTTTTTACTTAGTACTTCACACAGACCATCACAAAATGCTTTATCATGAGCCAGTCAGAAAATAAAGAGAGATAAAGGAAGCTTTTAACTGGCAAAAGTGACTACTCAGAGAGTGTGGACATCAGATCCTGAGAGAAAAAACAGCCACTGCGAAGGGATAATGCTGACATGGAGACACACACATCTCCCACCCAAGTGTACTTAGACACCTCTATGCATATGCTTGATTTGCATTATTCTAGGAAAAAAAAAGATCACAGGGATTTAATTAACATACAAAACTAATCTGAGCAATCAAGCAGATTTATCACTGTGACAATACTCAGTCTTTAACCCATGGGAAAATCCTGAGAATATACAGTTTATATTTAAGAAAATTAAATATGCCTAGTTAACCTGAAGTTCCTTTTACCTTTAACACCATCAGGTCATCAAAGCTGCAGTCCACAATGAGGCGAAGTGTGCTAGGAACAACTTCCCTGCGCATGCACTTTCTGTCATTCCCGTCACTACTGGAATCCAATTTTGACTGACGCTCTAGTTTTCTCTTCTGGCGTTTTTCTTTTCGTTTCTGCCTAAGTAAACAAACAAATCAATCCTAAAAAGTGCTGTCAAATCTGCTGAGGTACCCTGTTATGCACACAAATGCAGACTTCTAGGACCAAAGTGGCTGTCCTGTGACTATGGTAGTTTAAACTAAGCACACTGCCTTTGTGCATTTGTGCTACACTGACAACGAGCACGAAACACACCCCCTTCTTTGTGAAGTTCTGTAAATACCTACAAAGACAGACATCTGACACAAATTCAGTTAACTCAGTACTGGGAGTCTCACAGATTTAAGGATAATCTGAATCAAGTCTCGTAACAGAATTAACCAAAAAGATTGAGAAAATCACAGTATCGGAATTAGAATGTGGGTTTCACTGAACAGAATCCAGATGTCACTGTTTCACTGAACAGTTCTTCAAAAGACTTCTGAAGTAATTGTTCCTTCCCTCTGTCCTCCTGATGGGAGCAGGCAGTTGGGAGATCCAATTTCAGAGACAGCAACAACCACTGTCTTGGGAAGGAGCACCCGGCAGTCAGTGGGATAAGAATAAACCACCATCAGCTCATTTGCAGATACAGTTTCTCTCGAAACAATAAAACTGAAGCTCATCATCTTTCAAAACTGTTCCAACAGAATACAGTCCATGTAACTTAAAGCACAGCACTTCATGTGTCAAAAGCAGCTGCTTTTATTCAGTGTCTTTGTAAGATTCCCAAATCTGACAGCACCAGGGAAAGAGGCGCAGCCCATTCAGAAAGGACCAAGGCCACACATTATCCCTCCCTTCTGACAAATCAAAAACATGCAAGTTTGAATTCCTCCTGACATCCTCTTCAAGCCGAGGAACGCTTCTAGTATGATGAGGGGATGCTTACCTCTACAGCCTCTTCAAGTGCAGACGAAGTAGCCTGGGGCTACTGCTTTAAACCTGGTGTGGGAGAAAACTGGTTCAACTGCCTTGATTTGCTGCAGCAATTCACAAACAAATTCTGCTGACATGTCGTTATTATCAGCACTAAACATTACATGTGAACCTAGGGAAGCTACTTGGCAAACCATACCTACGTAGATCTTTCTGTTCTTCCCACTGCTTCTGCTTCAGTAGTTTCTTCCTTTGCCTCTTGGACATGGACTCAAGGCATTCTTCCTTGCCCGAGCCTGCCTCCCGTTTCTCTACTGCATTGTCACTTGACTTCACCCTTCCTTCCACATCAGGAACTCCAGGGAACAGGGTATTTTCCATTGGCACCTCTGGATTGTCCGTGGGCGTTTCGGATGACATTAGCTTTTGGTGGGTTTTCTGCCTTGTTTCTCAGCACGTGCTGAGTATTTCATTAAAAACAAGCTTTCTGCTCACCAGTTCTCTAGGAAACAAAGTAATATGAGTGTCATTAACAAGAAACTCAATTAGAATAAACACCACTTGACACCTGCTATAAATCTGAATAAAGAAAAATAACAAAGAGAATGCCTTTTTTGTTTGTCTAAAGCCTTTGCCAACAGCAACATAGGAAATACTAGAGAGATTATAACCTATATTCAGATAGTCTAAAGCTCTGCCTGCTAGATCTGCAGGTAGTCAATGCTTTCTAATTAAAAACTTTGTGAAAGAACACCAGCATAAAAGTAGGGAAATCATACTGAATCAAATGTAAAAGAAACAAAGCATTAGCAGTATGTGCACACAAACTAAAAATTAAGGATGTATCTTGCAATATAACTATGGCAGTATGTTAGAGAAATGTAATTTTAAAGTCACTAAAGCCATTGGAGAAAAAAAAGGAAGTATGAACGAGCTGCATTCCTTAAAAATTAATTTTTATTTCTTCTTAAAACAGAAGATGCTGGACAGATGCTGGCCACTGTCAGTGGGCAAACACAGCAAGTAAAAGTATGAACAAATGAAACTATTACTATTACTCAGCAAACCACTCTCGATTCACATCAATTCCAATCACAACCTCTCTTTTCCAGTGGCAAGCACCATTTTTCCATACTAGCAGCTCCCCTGTCCTCGACTCTCACATAACTGCCCAAAGACAACTTCACCGAAGAACACCGAATCTACCACCGGCAGAAAACAGCAACCCCCTAGCTTCCTGAAGTGACAGGAGACAGCAAATCCACAGGACACCAGCAAACCAGAGGAGTTTTTGCTGGCGCATCCCGATTTCCCTAAGGGTGATCACACACCCAGCCCTGCGCGCACACCTGCGTGCGTGTATACAGGCACGCAGACACATACACACAGAGATGCACGCACACGTGTATCTACCCGCAGACACGCGGCAAGCCCCTCATGACTGCACAGTGCCGATTCCAGCCCCGCCGGCGGCATGAGGCGCGGTAGAGTGCCGCGCTGCGCTGCCGCTGGGCGCCGCCATGTTCCCCCGCCCCGCGCGGGGCCGCAACGTACCGCGAGCCACCCGCGCGCGACCGCCGGCACAGGGGGCGGAGCCGCGCCACGCGCATGCGCGCGGAAGAGCCGCGCGGCCGTCACGTGACCGCGAGGGGCAGGGCGCCCCCCAGCGGCGGGTGGTGTGAGGGCACAACGCGGCCAACGGTGGCCGTGGGGGCTCCGTGGGATAAAGGATCGGGAAAAGGGAGAAAGCCTTATTTTTATCTGATGGTTCTGATGGCACCGCTGAGTTCACGCAGGGGCCAGCGAAGTATTTTTAACCGGTGGCATTCCTCAGGGCAGCTTTGTAGCTGCAGAGGTGCCGCGGCAGCGCCGTGCTCCCTCCGCCCCCTCAGGAGAGCTACGCGCCTTGGGCTTCCTATTTTTAAACGCCGCCGACAATTAGCTTTTTAAACTCCGGTGTCAATACCCAGCGAGGGGCAGCGTTCTTTCGCCGCCAGATAACTTCACGAAAGAACGCTGCCCTGTTAGAGGAGTCGGTTCTGGAGACTGGGATTATATTCTATGGGAACAGTGTATTTTGGGCAGCCCGAGTATGTAGATGTCTGTTTGCCCCTGGTTAACGAGGCACACCGAGTTAGCAAACACACGAGCGTGCGCTACCATAATACCCTTTTCATGTGCAGCAGTGTTGATCTCGGGTTTCATTGGTGCCCGATATACACACCCGTACAGTTTTAGTGCTGGTTTCAGGTTCACTACAGCTGTGTTGCACTCACAAAGCCCAACGGTGTCACTATAGTAAGACACTGACCTTTCAACCGCTGTTGGAATTCGATATTTGCTGTATTATTTGATCTAATTTGTGATTCCTGTTCAGTGCATTGCTCTAAAAATAGCTAATTTGCACTTGCTGGAGTCTATTTAAAATCTCACTCATGTTACTATTAATATCTAGCTTGACATGCCAGCATCACACAAGTCCAAGTGCTCCAGTCTCCCTGTGGAGAATCCTTTGGTGTTTTTTAGTTAGTGAAAGGCTGCATATGAGTTACTGATAGAAGTCCATTTTTTTAAAAAGCAAAAGACATCTGATAAAGTCACGTAATATTCAGTTGTGCTTTTTCCTAGAAAAACTGCTTACGCAGTTTGTTTTCCTCGCAGTGCACTCTGCAAAGCGTCAGTATTGCTCATCCAGACCCCTGTGTCCTCAGACACCGACTGAGTAATGCAATGTTTTCTGAACTCTGCCAAATGCCAGGCAGTGACAAAGCAAAAGGAAGACCTGAGCAGTTGCTAACATTGAGAAAGAGTTGTCTGTCTAAATTTCATTACTTTGATAAAGCTTTGATGTGACTCTTTCAAGATGCTGATCCAAATGGTGAGTCACCCTCCCACCCAGCAACAGAAAGAACTAAATACTCCACATCTTAAAGCTGCAGTTCAAGAGGCAGAGTGTGGAGAAGAAAAAAGATACTCAGGGGAGGCTCAGGTGTGGACCATGACATTACTCCCTGTGGGCCTGGTTTGATTGCTACACTCTGGAGGAGGACTCAGGGTGCAAACCAGCTTTGGCCATTGGCTTGGATGGGCATCTCTGACCTCTGCTCCTGTGCCCAAAACAGGGGTGTCTTATTCACCCAAACACTGGGAGCTGGGGGCACACATGCACTAGTTGAAGGGTGAAGATGCACTTGAGTACTTTGGCGCTCACACCTCAAGGTTTGAGTTGAAAAGCAACATCTTCACACTGTTGCTTGAGAAGGCAGAAAGAAACGTTTTGTTGACCTCAGAACATGGGAAGAAATCTCATTTGTTTTATTAGGGTGTATAAAGATATGAACCCTATAGTTTGGACTCTGGAAAATGTGCAGCAGCAGAAATACTTTGACCCCAGTCCATTTGCCAGCATGGCGTCCATGAGGGGCTGATCCTGCAGCCTCTGCTTGGAGTGGACTTTGGTGGACACAGCACTGGTTTCACTGATGTAATCTGACTGAAAGGAAGTCACTGCTGGTTAACTCTGGCCATAACTGAGGTGAGGCTCAGGCCTCCTGTTTCTAAGATGTTTGAAGAGCATACCAAGTGTGTGTTATAGGTATGCCTATGGATGTATAAATGTATCTGCATGTGGAAATGTACAAAACTTCTTTACACCTTACATCCTTACCTCTGTAATTGGCACTGCTGCTGTGGTATCCAAAGAGAGATGTGGATTTACATCAGCAGGGGATTTTCTAAGAGTGGCCTTAAAAAAAAAAAATTGTTTGAAGGAAGAAATAAATTGTTTGTGTCCCAAAAACACAGAAGGAGGACAATTGCTCTCCTCCAGATTTCAGACCAACCTCAACTCCCTCTTCAGAATAAAGTGTCAATGCTGCTTTTCCAAAGCAAGATCCATATCTCTGGTCTTTCTCTAGATTGAGTTGGTTTTGCACCAACAAGATAGGGTCCTTTTGTTTTTTTTTTCAAAAAAGCACAGAAAGCCTGAGAAGCTGCTTGTTTACTAAATGCAGCAAAAGGAGTCCTCTGCCTCAGTCCCTTGAATTTGGGAGTCTGTCACAACCTGTGCTGGGAAAGCAGCACAACCAACCACAAATAGGGAAAAAGCCTAGCAGACCCCTGGGGTTTCCTAATCTCCTCCCTCCCACGTGTGTACACACACAAAATACAGGAAGAGGCCCAGGGGGAACTTCCACAAGGTGCAGATGAACACGGGGGAGAAACAGTGTCATGGGCCTGTTGTTTGCCACTGCTGGGCAATGATTGACATCCACAGTGTGCGACTTTTCTTTTACCACAAGAAAACAGAGGAAGCATTTACACCGCTCAAGGTGAAGGCTGTTCTCACTTTGCCATCCCTTACAGAGGATGTGGTGGCAGAAGGAGCCCTCCGGGAGCCATCAAAATGGCTGAGTTGGGGTGTTCCTAGATGACAGTCACGTGAAAGTAACCTATGGAAATGGAGTGCAAGGCTGTGTTGATGGCTCACTTGTGTGTTCCCTTTACAAGCAGGAGGAGATCCTCCCTCCCCACAGAGTTGGGAAGGCTTTGTATGCTGGGGGAGAGGCATGCAGCCTTGTTGGCTGTGACACCCAGGGTGCACTAAGAAACACGGGGTTTGGCCTGCTGCCCTACTGACACCTGAGGGACGGCTGAAGGACATCCTTTAAGGAGCCCTGTGGCGATCGGGAAAAGGTGAGACAGCCTGGGATTTACTGCCAGAGGAAACAGGGAAGCATGTGAGTTAGTCAGCCAGGGCCTTCTCAAGGGAGGTGGAGAAGTAAGCACAAGAAAAGGCGAAAGTGCTTGGTTTGCCCTGCTGCCAGATCTTGCCAAGCAGGTACTCTTCACTGAGATGGGACAAAATGTCTTGTTTTATCTCATCTTTCAGTCTCTAACCTCTGCCACTGCAATGATGTAAGATGGGGGCTGGGGCTACTGAAAGAAAGAGCAGTTGTTTAGTATGGCACAGTATAGCAGGTACTGACATCACATCTGAATCTCTGTAATGAAGCAGGATCTGTTTTTGGGATGGCACTGAAAATTCCCCTGTACTTCTGTTTCCAGGAAGACCCTTAAAAAACCTGTGCTTCTGGGGTTGCTCACAGAGATGATGACAGATGATGAAAGAGTGGAGACAGTGGTCAGAATCCAGCCCCTGGCAGCAGCAAACCCGATGGCCCTTTCATTCAGAAGGAGGAGAGGTGGCAGGATCTCCTCATGTTTCCAGGACTGGAGGTGGGCTCCCCTGCTCAGAAATGGGTCTGTGTGGCCTCTGTATGCAAAAATGAAAGCCGAGGTCATCGATAAAATGGGGTAGAAACCACCAGTTACCTCAGTTCTTAATAATTAACTGGAAGTCCTTTAATGAACTTAGTACCTGAGTGTGGAATTTGGAATCTGACCTTTACTACATCTAGATAAACAGTGTGGCTGAGCCTGTGGCTCTCTCTGCAAGCTCCACTCTCAGCTCACTTCTTGGAGGCTCTCACACTTCATGCTGCAGTCAGGAGCTCGGCAGAGTCCAGCATGATTCTTCTTACCGTGCTATTCCTTTGCATCATTTCTACCTACTCAGCCTCTGTTAAAGGTAGGTCTGTACTGGGCTTGGTTCAGCTTCTGCCTCAGCAGAGGCATAACCAGCATGCAGCTCTGTTTTGCCTCAGAAATGCTTTACTCAGACATCCTTGAGTAATACAAAGTGCATTTAGTAGTTAGATTTAAGTGCTTGTGGCATTCTTCTCAGCAGAGGTGATGGAGGAGACAATGTTTTCAAGTGCACAGGGCCAGTGGTGTGACCAGGAGATCAGGGATCTTGACCTTGCTTAATCAGTACATACTGTGGGAGCACCGACTTGAAAGGAGCTATTCACATGCTTAAAAGTTAAACACAGAGTACTCTGGTGGAGCAGAGCCAGGAAGTGTTTAGGGCTCTCCAGGTTTCAGCTTCTGAGCAGTTACCACTGACTCAGCTAGCACTGAAGTCAGCAAGAAGCATCCCAGTAATTTCATGAGAAGCTTGCTCTGTAGTAAGTCTTGAAAACCTGGATGTCTACAGAAGCCCTGTGAGCAGAGCTTTACTCAGGTGTCCTGACAATGTCAAGGGTAGGAAATCTTGGAGACACTGCTTCAGCAGTGCCAGTGTATGGAGCCAGGAAAGGTGTCTTTAGTAGTGGCTCTTCATGTACAACCTGACATTAAATTTAAAGGAACAGCAACCTTATAACATAAACTGTGTTTTTATTTTCATCATTATGAAAAGCAGGGAGGACATGCCGTCCTGGGTTAAGCTGTTAAAGGGGCTGTAGAGGTGCTCTCACGGATGCCACCTCCTGCTTCCTGCAGGGGATCCAGGACACTGTAAGCACAGAGCAGCAACCTTCCTTCCTCCCTGCCTCTGTACACCCTCATACAGGAGTTACAAAGAGGGGAAGTTTGCAGGCAGTGCCTTTACCTGTGAGTTTATTTCATGAGACTGCCAAGTATAGTTTATGGCTAGGTACCAGTGTGACACATTGCTGGTGCCTGGTCTTCCCAGCTTCCCCTTAATATCAATTAAGCAAAGCTTCTTGAGGTGAGGTAATATTTGCTTGTCACATCCCCAAGATACTGAGCAAGCATTTTCTCTTTGATTAGTCATCTCTTCAGCTCTGCCAGATCTCATCTCCCTCTTGTGCAGAGACTGAGAGCTAATTTACTGGCCCAAAGGCCACTTAGGGCCTCAATGTCAGGGCTGGGATTAGGATGGGTGTTTTACCTTTCCATCAGGCCATGCTACCTTTTGGAAATATTGAAATATTATTCTATTCAATTCAGGTAGGTCAGCACACATAAAACTTTCCTACTGCAGTTCCACTTGAAAAATGTTTTCAAGTAAGCGGATGGGGTTTGCTTTTTAAAGCTATCTGGTATCAGACAGTGGCAAATATGATTTATGAAGGTAGAGCTAGCAAGTAGTTAGAGACACACATGCTGTGCATGCCATATGTATTAATAAAAGGCACAGGACTTGACAGCTGTCTCTGCTCATGCAGTGTAACCTTCTGTATTATACAGTATCATGATTTAATTATAGACTTGGCATGTTACCCTTAATGACAGACACTTAACATTACTAGTCAAACTATGTGTTATGCACTCCACCTTGGAAGCAGCACTTCTGACCCCAAGAGAGCATGGCTGGGCTGATGGCAGTCTGTATGTGCATCTTTCCTCCATTCTCCTTTGGTGGGACACTTGCCATCAGCTGAAATGTCAATGGCTGCACAGGCAGCAAGGAATCTGGTGCTGTGCTGATACGAAGGAAAGAGCTTCTAAAAGGAGAGCCTTTTGTTAAGAAAAGTTTCTATCAGAATGGTGTTGGAATATTCCTTTTAAAGTATTACTGGTGTTTTCTTCATGAAACTTGGCATGAAAATTTAGTTGTGCTGTTTTGAGTACCGGTTCTGGTCAGTGATCCTGTATCTCTGTCTCTCATCTGTCAGTATTCTCCTTGCCTCCCAACCTGACAACACTATTCAGTTATCTCTCTTGGCTTCCCCATTTCCACTGAGATAAGGGCTAACTCTTTGGGACTGCTTTCAATACTGTCTCATCCCTGTTGCTTCTCTTATCATGATCTGCTGCTTGCCTACCCTTTCCCAGTCTGGCAACTAAAGGTGTCTTCTGCCCGGGCTCCTGTAGTGTTTTCTATGTGTGAAATGGTGAAAGCTTTCAGAACCTAATATTCTTCTAGCTCCCAGGAATATTTTGCATTTATTAGTTTCTTCCATGACATTTGGAAGAAGCTGCTGCATCATTTGCTCATCTGTTTCCTTAAGGATGCAGCAGCTCTTTTTTATGTGGGGACAAGCAAATGCTAAAAGGGAGGAAAAGGGAAGGAACTCTTGCAAAAGAGAAAAAAAGATGTATGTGTTCAATTGTGGGGAAAGGAAGACAGTAGGTGAAAGGTGTTATTAACTGAAAATGGGGAGGCAGCAAAGCCACAACATCCACCTTAACTAATACAACACTTATCTCTGAGCACCCAGATAATTTCTCTTAGATGTGATATGCCGCTGCTTTTTTTCTTTAGATGGGACTGTGTCACCCTCTGTATTTAGAATGCACCTGGTGGGTGGGATTCATAAAATCTCAGCCAATCTAAGTCCTTTGCACTGCTGTTTCTGCTGGAAATGAAGAGCATTTTGAACCAAGAAGCAACTGGGTCCAAGGGACTGCAGGGGACCAGGGTGTCCCTGAAAGGCACAGCCACCTCTGAGCAGGCACTGAGCACCCTCTGCTCTTGAGGGCAAGGTGGCGTCAAAGCAGGGAATTGGGGAATGAAATTGGCTAGGAAATTCACAGTAAACCTGCAGAAAGGGTTGTGTGCCTCTTGGGTACTTTGTTTTGAAACAGACACACAAGACGTGCAAAACCAGAAGAGCCCCGTTGTGCCAACATGAATCCTTCAGCCTCCCTGGAAAAAAATCAGTAGTTACAGCTTTGGCCTCTCACCTACAAACAGGCTGCTCCTGCTGGGGTCACGAAACTCGTTGCACCACATCTCCAGCTGGCATAAAGTATAAATCCATTTAGTTCCGTAGCTTTGCCAGTTTATGCAACTTGCAGACCAAACTTGGTGGAGTGTCTGTTTTGCTCAGGGAAAGCTTCTTGGAAGCTGACCTTAATCCACTGCCATGGTATCTGAGTAAATAGGGGAAGGAAGTGGTCAATATCTGAATGAAATGGGGGTTTTGGACTCTTTGACAACTGCAGAATATATCCATCCAGCCATGATGCAACTACACTGTTCACCTACCTAACTGGGTTTTAAAATATTAGACTGAAATAAGACTGGTTTTTCTTTTTATGAATGCAGTGATAGGAAATTTATTTGATTCAGATAAAACAGGGGGATATAAGATAACCCAAGATAGCCCAATGAATCTCTTTAGAGGACTTTGAAGACACTGATTGCATTACATCACACTTAAGAATTTGTCTGAGATGTTGTGATAGAGTTTTGTTCTTCCCCCCGCCCCTTTCCCCGCACTTATCACAAGACTGAGATTCATCTCCCTGAGGACAGCACTTTGTTTTTCTTACATTAACTCTGTTGTGAACTTGTTGTTTCTGTGCTGTACCTCCTGAACCCCATGAAGAAATCCCCAGTGGATTCAGTGGTGCAGCATTTGGGTGTGTGAGGCTAGCGCTGTGCTGCTTACAGATAGCACCTAAGGTCACTGTATGTGTATTTGCTTTGAGAATGTTAAGAGCACTCTATGTACAGCCAACTTCTTTTTCCTCCCCTTCCCTTTTACATTCCTTAAAATGCATCAATTAACAGCAGGGACACCATTATGGGGACAATTATTTTGTTTAAAGAACAAGAGCCTAATTATTAGAGATAAAAAATACATGCTTGATGTCTTCATTACATTCTTGTCACCCTTGGGCAAGACTTTCCATGGAAAGATTCCCAGTAAATGTGCAAGACATGTAGAGAACGATTTCTGTTGGCTCCAACAAATTACATCAGTGCATTTTCCATTGCTGAGTGCACAAATTGCATGATTAATTACACGCTTTTGAGTTGCAAATAATTTTGGATTAATTTGTAATGCTAATATAGCTGAAGAAAAAATCTGACAGTCTTCAAGTGAAGAGCTAAAACAAAGGATTTTGTGACCATTTTTATGTTAAATATGTAAGGTCAGTGTCAACTTAGTCACAAAAAACCCCAGCTGCTTCAGTGGGACAGTCTCTGTAATCAAAAGTAGCAGGATCAATCCCACAAATCTTTTGTTTGTAATTAAATTTTTAATTTTTCTAAAGGTGTTTCGTAGAGAAAATGGTAGATTATGTGAGTTATTCAATCCTGAAACACTGTTTGTTTTTGCTTTCCAAACAGGGCACACTACTGGGCCAAGCCTAAATAATGACAAGCTATATAAGTTTGCTTACTCAGCTGAAGTCTATGTTGATCGGGTGAAAGCATCACTGCAGAAAAGTGCAGGATATCGGATTTCTTCTGGTGTGGATGTCAACCTCTTATGGAGAAATCCTGACAATGATGATGACCAGCTGATCAAAATTACGGTAATTAAAGCCATCAGACAACTTAAAACATACACAATCTTCTGCACTTATCTAGCTGTTGATCTAATCTCAGAGAACTCACTTTCAGAACATGAGCTGTATCTTTTATTCTCTAGTCTCATCAGCTAAACCCAGCTGCTTTGATGAGCTGATATCTGTAGAATAAGATTTCACAAGTATGTATCTAACATCAATAAGCCAGAACTTCAGAATATCTGCTATATTTTTAAATTGGTTCATACAGCACCTATAGCTTGAAACAACTGGTATGCAAGCACTTACCCAAGGGGCAATATGTTATCTGAAGCCCTCAGTTCGAGCTACAAATGATATTTGCTAAATAGAAACTGGATTTGGTACTTAGCTTTATGGTGAGATTTTCTGGCGCTTGTTTCCCCAGGGGAGAGTACTGGCTTCTTGTGTAAATGGAGACACAGTAATCATGGAAGATTAATGATCAGAACCAGAAATGAAGAGATAAAAATATTTATTATGTAATTTAGTCTATCTAGCCTACCCCAGGCCAGTTCTAGACTGCTCTCTACATTAATTTTCTCTGCTTTTACTTCGCTAGATAAAAGATGTTCAGGTTGAAAATGTGAATGAACGTCCAGCTGCAAAAAGCATCTTCAATGGAAAAAGCACAGAGAAGATCATCGGGAAAGAGTATCTGGAAGCTTTACAGAGGCCCATAGTGCTTGAGCTAGTCCGTGGAAAAGTAAGACCCTATCTTTTAAAGTTCAGTCCCTGAGAAAACATGACACAAATATTTTCTTACAGACTTGAAGAATTTGCTGGTTCACTATTCACTCAGTGTTTTTAGTAAGCCATTGTGTCCTATCATTCTATATGAAATACAATAGTTTAGAACAGACTGTAATTTACCTGTACAAAAGGTGTTTCTAGCCCAAGTCTGTTGTGGGTTGACAATACCACACAGCTGAGAAGTAAAGAGCACATTGTCCACAAATATATAGTACACATGTGGATATATGCACATTTGTTGTGTGGAATTTGTGCTATTGACTTGAGCAAGGGCAGGATTTTGTCCAAGATCTGATGGCAGAAAAGGAGATATAGTTTATCATGAGGGATGTTATATCACGTCTGTGAGGAGCAGTGTTAATCACTTTAAACCCTTATCAAGTATTTTACCAAGACTGCTTTTCCTAGCTCTTTGGTTTGCTTATTTACTTCTGAGTCACCTGCAGTTTCAATGGTCCCAAGTTAATGAGCTTGATGCTCAAAGAGCTGCAGCCTTATATGTTTTTCCCCCACTGGGAAGCTATCTCCAAAAATCAGAAGAGAAGGGTCAGAGAGCAGGTGTGTCTCAGCTTGTGCCTGGGTTTTATAGCCTGCCCTGAGAGAACACCAAAGCACTGTCCCACCACAGGAGCACCCGTGTCCATATGTAGGTGTCAGAGTCCTCATTTTGCTGAGATGGGGATTCAGGTATATCCACCTCACCCTCTTTTTCCCTGCAGAGCTGCTTATGTGTCCCCTTATGTGTCCCCAGAGCTCAGCCTACAGTTCTGGCCAGGGAGTGGTGAGCCTCGGGCCATGGCTGCTCCTGCCTCCTGTCCCTGATCCTTCACCCTCCTGTTGCTTGTGGCATTAGTCCAAGAGCCCTGTTTTCCCCTCTGCAGCCCAAGCAGTGCTTGGCAGGTGGGGCATGGGCAGAGGGGCTGTGAGAAAGGAGGAAGGTTGAAGGTCACACTCCCTTTTCCCTTCTGCAGAGCAGATTGAGGGCTGTGATACTCTATCCCTGCAGGATCTGTACCTCCTGCTGTAAATAGGCACTGAGCACATACCCTGGCCACCAGCTCAGCCTGCTGAATTGCAGCTGCTATCAAACCTGCTCAGTAACTTTCAGACTCAGCCTTGTCATCAGTTTTACACAACATAAAAAGAAACAGGACAGCACTGGCTGCAAACTGTACACATCCCTAAATGAGAATAGAGGTACCAGAAGAACACTGTCAGAATGCATCTGCTCCTAGTACATTACAGACTTTCATGCTAAGGCTGATTTTTAGTATTAAAAACTTGGGCTTTTTCTTGGGTGGTAGGGTCTATACACTCCTTTTATGATTTCTTTGTGGTGTGATACTTCCGTCCCTGGCAACTTCCAGGGTTGCCCCGAGATAACACACTGATTGTACTTACAGTTCCAGAAAAAGTGGCACTTTTAAAGCACCTTGAATGCAAAGTGGAGGTGCAAAGTCTTGTTACCAGAGAAAAAGCTCAAAGACAGCAGTTGACCCATGAAGTGCAAAGGTTGTGATATGTTTGAGACGTCATTTAAGTCATTCTGTCTGTGATTTATATATGATTCATCCTGAGTTTTTGTAACCTGTGATTAAAGTGCAATAGATATTATGCCCCTGTGGGGAGCGATTATTTGAGGATTATGCAAAAAATTGTTTTCTTGTTTAAATTCTCTCTAATTCCAGGAGGAGAGATGCTCGCTGCAGTGAAACTGTACTTAGGTTCAGCTGAAGGCCAAAACGTGCTTGTACTATTATTGTCAGGCCCTGCAGCCTCTGGAGGTTGCTTAAATAAGGGCAACAGGTCCAAATTCAGCTTCCTAATGAGAAAAATGTAAAGGGAGTTTTTCTAGAGCAGAGCCTCACTATTCCTTTCTCATTTAACTGGATTTGTTTTACAATTTTGAATGATTTTTATATACTTTTTTTTTATTCCTACAGGTCAAAACCTTCTACTCATATCCAAATGAACCTGGTTTTACTCAGAACATTAAGAGAGGTCTGGCTAGCCTTTTCCAGCTACAGCTACACTCTGGTTCTTCCAGTGAGGTATGGTGCTGTATCAGGCAAGATTATCATGTCCTGAGGAACAGGCAGAGCCTGATCTGCTCAGAAAGGCAGACCTGTGGCCCCTGCTGACTTCACCAGGAGTGAACTGCACCAGAAATCAGCCCTTTGGTCACATACGAGGTTAGGGACATAAAGACAGTCTTCTGAATATTTGGTGACACTGAATATTGTACAGTGGTGCAATCCACTTTTACATATTGATTTAAAATATCAATTTAGCAGAATTTGGTGATAAACCAACTTAAACCAGGTAACTATAAAAGTGATTATACTGCTGTTTAAAGTTGGTTGATTCCTAAGTTAAATTCAATGGAGTCCCATTGTAAATCAGAGTACCCACACAAAGTTAGCACTGGTTTAGCTCCATCCATTTAAGTTGCATTCCACTGTTAAATTTCTATATCTGTCCCCTTGAACAAAGCTCAAATTTAACTCCAATTTGTGAGTATAGAGTGAGCTGCCAGGTATTTTCCTAATTTTAAACAAACATTGTTGCTTTTCTTCATAGCCATCCAATGAATAGTACCCCTGCCAATCCAAAGCAGATAGTTAGAACCATTGATATCCTCAAAACTGTTAAATAAACCCAAACAGTGCAGCATCTCAGGTACAGGATTCCAACAGTGGAGAAAATGCTTCATCTTTGGAAGGTGTTCTGGGGTATCAAAGATAAATTCAAGAAATTGTACTAATCTAACCCTTTTTTCCAAGGTGGACATTTCTGGGAAATGCAGTACTACTTACCATGTGCGGCAAAATCAAGTGACTAAAATTAAAGACCTGGACTCCTGTGAAAGAGAAAAGAAAGGATTTACCAGCCACAACCGGGTATGATTTCTTTAACAAAATAAAATCTATTCTTCCTATTTTAAGTCTGTTCTTAGTAGCTAATACTCATCTTCTCAGAAGTCCTTCTTGCATTAGAGAAAGCAAATTCTAGATGTAAATTGTGTCGTTTTACTAGCCCAAATGTCATATGTACTTCTCATGGAGAGAGCAAGGAATGGATTCTCCTCTAGTGTAAATCACTTTGGCTCAGCTGATACAGACACAGTCATAGTGATAACAGTAACCTTTCTCCCATCTGCTGTAAATGCCAGGACAGATGCTGACTCCTGAAAGGAGGCTGGTCAGGTTTGCCTGGAAGGTCAAAGACTTCCCTGGTACACAGGTGTAATATAGGAGATGTTCCACAGAGGTAACTGAAGCCCTTCTACGGCCCTAATGGTCCTCCGCTGTTAGTAAATGTCTTTCAAAATAGCCACTGAGGGCAGGCTGGACACGTGCTGAAGGCACTGCGATTCTTCACAGCAGAAACTGACCTTTCTCAGCTCAGAGAAGTACAAAGACAGCACACACTCTGTTAATAAACTGCTTTAACACTATGACTGGGTTCCCAATTTTCACACTTGCCACGAAGACTTCACCTTGTTTACAAAACAGATCTAACAAGGTGGCTGGCTTTGCTTCCTGAGTGTGAACATGACAATCTCATTTACAAGACATTTCTCTGGAAAAGTTCCTTGTCTTGTGTAAAGTGTATTTTAAACTTAATGTAGTACTGGGCATTTTCTCACTTATAGCTTGCTTCATAACTTCCTGCCCTGCTCACACAGTCTTTTCCCCAGTGCATACTGAATTTGAAGCACATGGTATAGAAGTGAGTGGCTTCTTACTGCAAAGGGAATTCTTGAAAACCTGGTTTATAGGCTTAGCTTGAGATGCCAGCCTACATGCATTTTCCTCATATGGCCCCACTTCATTACAAGTCTTGCCCTGATTTGTAACTGTGAACTTTTTTCCTGTTTTGTTGTTCATTGAATAGTCCTCTTTCTGTTTTATTTTTTAATTCTTTCAGATCTTGGATATTGGTACAAAAGCCACGTCTGCTACAGTTTATGTGCTGGAAGACAGTTTCATTAAATCCGTTAAGGCAGAAGAAAATTTTGTTTTCCTTCTGAATTATCGTCGAAAAACAGGTGCCAAAATAGTTTCAAAGTAAGTTGGGCAATTGGACTGTTATTGATGGGAGCAGGACTGGTGGTTCAAGTCAGATTAGCAGGACTGGTGGTTCAAGTCAGATTATATGTGTAAGTTTTAAAGAATTGAGATCTAAAGCTGTAAACTCTCCAGGTAAGGATTTAGGTCTCTTTTGTATCCATATACAGGTCCCATTGTGCCAGGTGCCAGGTCCAACTTTGATTAAGGGTTCTACCACACTGCAAATAATAAATTATGGAGTTCATAAGAAATTAACTGAAAACGGCTGGAATTAGCAAAAACTCCATTAGTGCTATAGGTGTTCTGTCTTCTCATTTCTCAAGAAATACTTTTGATGGATTTCCTTTTCTAGTATGTGAGAGTTTGGAAGAATAAAAAAATAAAATCTACTGCATAGAAAGAAAGCAAGCAACAGTGAAATCTAGATCTGTGTTAGACTCCAGACTCCAAAGCACTGAAAATTTGGAGATACTCATACAAGATAAATGATTCAAGCATCTCAGTAATGTTAGATATTTGAAAGAAAAAATACATTCAGAAATCACACTTTCCAGATCTTTAAAGAAGAGATATATGAAACATTTCAGAATTATGTGGTTACTAAAGGCTGTTTATCACATGCTATAAATCTATGCTTGAGAAAGTCTCTCATGTAGGTATTTTATTGCACATGACTCTTGGAGTAATTTTGCTTGTATCAGATATTTCTATTGCCTTAAAAAACCCATAGACTTGCCGTGTTCTGAACATTTTAATATAAGACTTCAATAAGTCTGTATTCTATATTTTTTTGTCTGTGAGGGTTTTTTTGTTTCCTCTTGCTGTGATTTCTGCATCTCTGCACTGATGATTGAACTCTCATGGTGTCTCCACTGTGGCTGTACAGGCAGAGGTTGGAACTGAAGTCAGTGCAGGCTGGGATGGGATTGATTGCTGCAAAGCAAGTCGCCAGTGTGATCAAGACCTTGGACCCCAATTACGTTGCCATGCCCCTGGAAGCAGAGCCAGTGAAATCCGAATGCAAAAAGTGCCCTTCAGTAAGTAAACACAGACTCACTGGATATCATCTAGGTTAGCTGAGCAGGACAAGTGTAAAAGGAAGTTTCTGTCCAAACAGAGCTAGGACAGGTCCAAAATACCAGTATAAAGACACCTTGGAGTGGGGAGTAGGGTAGTGTTGCAATGGTGCTCCACCTCACAATAATGTCTTAAGACCTACCACTAAGAGTACCAACCTTTTTGCTCTCTGTCAAAGACTGAGTGCAGTATTTCTCAAGACCACTAGAAAATGCAACACCTTTTTGTTTTGTCTCACCTTTGCCACTTTGAGCTGGCAGAAGCTTATTTCCTCTGGGGAGGGGGGTGCAAAATTAATTTTAAGATGGATGACTGGTGTTTATAAACAATTCTGTCATGGAAAAGCTGAACTGTTCCTGAAAATTCAAGTTCATTAGCCATTCTTCAGGCAGGCTAAGCATTTGTTGGTAGTTTATCTAGCCTCTTCTTACTATCTGACCTCGAGGAAGTCTTTTGTTTAAAAGATTTTATAGGTATTTTATTAACGTAAAATGGGGCTTTAGTATTCTTGGGAAGTCCAGTAATGTTCTCATTTTTCCCTGAAAAAAAATTGCCTTGGTTTTTTTTTATATTTAAGACATCTGAAGGCTGAGGGCATAGCACTGTAAATGCATCATCTTTTGTTTTACTAATTATATTCATCATAAACTAAATAAAATACTACAGTGACTGTTAGCAAACAGTATTAATGCTATTGCCATTGAGGAATGAACAGAAACATTAATTTAAGGGTCATTATTCTCTGTTTTTGCTAAGCAAGATATAGCTTCTTTTCAGCACACATAGTTTTAGTCCTCCAGAGATACTACTCATGAGAACAAATACCTTCCTATACTGGAACTTGTGCTAATTATTTGGAAGTAGCATTACACTGTAATTATTTATCTTGTCTAATGCTTGCTGAACCACATGGGAGACCAAAACCACATGTTTTGGGATTATAAAAATGATGCTGCATGTGTGCTAGAGGAGTTCTGAGCAGGGAACATCAAGGCATCCTAAACAGACTAGGGACAGGTGTTTTTTCCCTGACTCTGCCCATCGGGGTTTGTGCTGACCAATTTGTCACTTGGAACTGAGTTTGTCATAACAGTTATAACTTCCAGACCAAGATAACAAACACAGGGTATAATTCCAGAGCACTGCCTGGGGACTGAGCTATGTCATTATAAACCTAATGGCACGAGGAGAACGAAGTCCTGCTTTCTCACTATATTTTTCAGTAACTGCTATGAAAAGATGGGCTCTATAAACAGAACGCTGTATCCAAAGCAGCAACATAGCATATGGTACTTATATATCATAGAATACATTAATGCCCTGCTGACATGCTCTGCCTTAGAGTTGTACATTTTCAAAGCCCTTTTTAAATTGTAACAGGTCTTAGCTTAATCTTTATGAATTTGGTAAAATAACCATTACTATTCCAGATGGCAGCACTAACTTGTCTGAGGTTATGGCAATTGTTGACACTTTAAGACAAGCCTAGATTTCTGTGTTTAGATAATATAAAGCATGCTCTTTTCAGAAGAGCTCATGCATCTTACACTTTTTTATGGCTATGGTTCCTACTGGAATGGATTCTTGCCCCTTCTGAAAGTGAGGTAGGTTTGTTCTGTATTGTGCAGCCACCCTTTGTAGGCTGGTAAACAGCTGTCTGGCACTGACATTCAAAACCAACTCCTGTTCAGTTTAGAACCTCTTGGTTTGGCTGGAGTTTTCCTAGAGTACCCAAAAGACCTCTGTTGTGATGTCTCTGTCAGAGAAACAGAGATCCATGTCCAAGGTTGCTGAGTTGCCACATGGAAGCATATGCATCTTGTGCCTGAATCTGTAGGTTATTAAATCCAAACTGCCTGACATTCACATCAGGAGAATGAGGGCCCTCATAAAAGTAAATTATAAATAGTGTTCTGAATGCCATGGTCACTGCTGGAGGTGGCAGCTGCTCCTGGTAGCCATTGAACTGTTTGAGCACCCCGCAAAGTGAAGGCTTGGTCTCCACTCTGTTTTGCTTGAGATGGCTCCAGCTTGAGTTTCCCACCTTGCTTATCTCAAGGATATGGGTTAAACTGTCTAAGAGCAGCCCATGTACCTGGGCTCTGCACAGGAGAAAATACAGGAGAAATGAGGTTAGAGATGTTTTTGCTGGACTGTGGTGCAACTTCAGCGGGGGAATAGAAAGTGCCCCATATGTTTATCCAATTTCAGTTTATAATAGCAACACTGACCTTGGTGCTAAGCACTAATCACCAGTTGAGGTTAAAAGACCCATCTGTGCCTCAGAACATGAGCTGCTCCCAGCTGGTCATTAATCCTCAGGAAATATCCTGTGTCTCAATCATTGTTGCCTAATTATTGTTTGTTACAGTCAATAGAAGTTGCACTCTGTCCTGATGAATGATACTTCTAATTGCCAGCAGGTTCAAGTGTCATTGCCCAATACAAAATCCACAAAGAGGGGAAGTGTTTTAGTAAAGGTCAAATGGGTGCTAGTGTTATTTCCCACTCAGAAAAACTGCAGTAAAGACTGCTGCAAAGAACAGCTGAGTTTTCACCAAGGAATGTTCTCAATAATTTGAGATAACAGAGGCAAAGGCAAGGGAGAGAGGAAAGGTCAAAATACCGTCACTGGTTTCTTATGGGAGCATGTCTGGAAGGATAGATATGGTTGCTTTGCTGCCATGTTGGCTCATTCAGGTAAAAAATGTGGTATGGAAATAAATAGAGCAACGACCAGACTTGTTCTAATACCATCTTATCTATCATTTTGTACAATAGCTACAAATCCCTTTGTATGCAAGTTTATAAATAAAGAACGGGAATTACTTATTGGATATTTAATACTGTTCTATACTAACCCAAAATTACTGTCTTCTCAGAAAATTTGTGCATCCCCCACTTTAAAAAAGAAAAAACAAACTACATAGGAGAAAATGGGAACATAAGGCAAACACCATATTCACCAGAAATCACAGTAAATTTGCAAGAGAAGAGAATTCACTTTATTCCAGTTACAGTATATATAAACTTGTATTGTTTCAAAAGAGATTGCATTTAAGGTCATTTACAATATCAGGGAAATACTAAAGCATTGGAATAGAGACAGCTATTGAAAGGTTTCAAAGCTATTTGTGCTGGGATATCATAAATTAAGTAATACTTAGTTGAAGGATCATCAATCTATTGGATTTCAGCTAATTTGAGCAACAGCTGTCCTACATATGTGCATTTACTAAGAGAGAACTGAAACCACAACCTGAGAGATTTGACATAAAATGAATTGTTTTGCAGCTTTCTGAACACTGGCAGAGCATCAGAGAACATATGCATCCTGACCGACTTTCCAAAGCTGAAGCAGCAAAAAGCTTTTTGTCCTTCATTCAGAACATCAGAAGAGCTACAAAAGAGGAGATTCTGAAAATTATTAGAAGTGAAAATAAAGAATTTCTGTAAGTTACCATGAACAAGCTTTTAAAAGGTGTAAGTTTCTGAGAAATGCAGAAGGGTAAATTGCATGCAGAGATTGAGTTCTACTTGTGATGTCCTAGCAATGCAAACCTAGTGTTCAGTACTGTCTACAGGAAAAGGACTTTTTTAAATGCTGTGTTTGTTCCAGTAATATAATAAATTTTCAGCACACCCTTCAGCCACCAGGGTTGTATCTAAAGTGCAAGGCCAACATGCTTTGTCGTTTAGCTGAAGGTTCTCAAACCAGCTGCTTGCTCTGAAACACCCTGTAACTTGTTCTTCACTTCCCATTTGTTTCCTTCAACTGGAAATATGACAAAGAAGGGGAAGGTTGGTGCCTGGGTATTGTCCTAGTATTAGAGTTTGGTTGTGAGCAGCATGCACACTGAGACTTGAGAGTTGAAAAGCATTTCTGAATCATATGGCCAGGATCCTTTAAACAAATTGTAGAAGTTGTTAGCAATAGAGATAAACCTGAGAGTCTCTCAGGTAGCATAGAAGCCTTTTCTCTACGTGCCATTGTGTATGCAGTGCTGTAACACTTTTTTGCATTTACAGCCTTGCCCTGTAAACTTTAATACACTTGTGATGGTTTGGTTTTTTAACACTTCTTTTGGTCTCCTGTTTGCATAAATTCAAATACTATCCATGGATATGAGTTCAAGTACCAGTTTGAGTCAAAATGTTCAGGGACACATTTTTTTCCGACAAGAGTAAAATATTCTCTTACTTGCAATGAGGAGTTCTTTCAGCACATTGGCTTCTTTCTTTCAATATGCTGCAGTCGTTTCAGTATTGTCTGGGTCATTGCAATGATGTGTTAATTTAATTTCCACTTCTTTGTAGTCCACAGGTAGTGGATGCCGTAACCTCTGCTCAGACACCAGAGTCGCTGGAGGCCATGCTGGAGTTCCTTGACTTTAAGGATGCAAGCACTTTTATCCTGCAGGAGCGATTCCTGTATGCCTGTGGATTTGCTTCTCACCCCAGTGAAACGCTCCTGAAATCTTTAATTGTAAGTCAAAGGACAAAGCAAATACAACAGAGCTAATACTCTTATGCCTCATCCCAGTCAAAGGGGAAGGGAAGAAGAAACAACTGTTGCTGTTTCTAATTTTCCTTTCTGTATGCCTTCCAGGGTTTCCTTTAAGTGTGCCATTAACACAGAGCCTGCAAACAACAAAAGTTGCTAGGTCTAGACTGAAAATCTATTTACTTTGTAAAATGTTACCAAAACCTACCGCTTCGAAAAGAGATATAATACTGAATGTCAGGAAAATAATTAGAGGATTGTTTGATTGTTGCTTTATGAAAGTCCTGTAACCAGGACTGTAAATCCTTTTTTTTTTTCCTAAATGAATCCACTGTTTGAGACACTGAATGTAACTCAAGGTGAAAATGGCAGTGAGTTATTATATATAATATGTATGTAATGATAGAGCAGTGCTGTGCTTAGCCTGAGTCCAGGCCATTGTGGTAATCACTGCCCTTGCACTGCATTAATGTTCACAGAAAATGAGGGAGCCTATTGGACCCACTGCAGAGTGTGGCTCATCATATTTACACTGAGACACTAAACAGCTTTGCTTTTGCATGACAGGAGAAGTTCAAGGGGGATGTCGCTAATGAAGAAATCAGAGAAACTCTTGTCATTGTCATGGGAGCACTCATCAGAAAGTTCTGTGACAAGGGAGGCTGCAAGCTTCCAGTGAGTATCTGATGGTCACTGCTGCCCAAATTCTGGTCTGCAACACACGTGAGTCATCCCTGCTGACATTACTTTGAGAGCATGAAAGATATGGGAAGGAGATTCTCCTGCTTAAAATAAGCCCATAAACTCCTATGTTTGATAGAGAGAGGATTGTATTTTTTTTAATAATGACATCCATTTTGTCAGATAAAGGGTTTAGTCTTGTCTCTTCTCATTTCTAGGGATTTCTCCCAGTTTTACCTTGTCTGACAGATTTTTTTTTTCTCACTGCTGAATCTGTCAGCAGAAGTAATACTTATGTTCCTTTGTCCAAAAGCTTTGCATGTCAGAGAAACATTGGCAACCTCAGGATCTGTTTATTATTTGCAATCACCTTAGGTTATTTCATCTCTGTGAAAAAAATTAATTGGTTCAAGTACTCAACTTGTGCCTCAAACAAGCATAGAAAAATTCGGGAGGAAGACTATTACTCTGAGCGTGAACTGAGTTGATGCTGCTTTTAGAGGATGAGAATGATCAGACAAGGCTGCTGGATCTGTGTTGTTCAGCACTGCAGCACACCACTTAAAAGATACAGAGCACCTGAATGGGCCCTAGGAATCCCTTTTAATTTTGCTTGTTAATTGGCTAGTACTTTTATAACATTATGTTATGAGGCACTGAAGAACACTTCATTTGCCTTTTTCTTTTTTGTGGGGACTTGTTGGCCCCACAAGGAAGACCTGTGAAGTCCTTCAATCAAGGCAGGAGCAGCTGGCAAGTGATAAAACTATGGATCAGGTGTCACTGTGGCTGCAGTCACTTTGGTTATGCCTGAAAGAAGACATCAACATACAGCTGACAAATGACACCTTTGCTAACCCTGTGCAACAAAAATATAGAACCCAGCCCTGCCCCTTCTACTCCTGCAAGGTGAAAAAGGTAGGTTTATGATCACCATTTAATTTGCTGTTGGTTTTCTTAGGCTGTTATGGAAGCCAAAAGGATGATCCTAAATAGACTGGAGAAGGCCAAGAAGGATGACAACGTGCAGATGTACCTGCTGGCACTGAAGAATGCACTCCTTCCTGAAGCGATTCCAGTGCTTCTGAAGTATGCTGAGTCAGGAGAAGGGCCCATCAGCAGCCTTGCTGCCACTGCCTTGCAGAGATATGATCCTTCTTTTCTCACCAAAGAGGTGAGAAAATACACTGCCCAAGAAAAGAAGGGCAAGAGACTGTATTAAAGGTAAACGTTAAATTAACAGTTCATTTCTTGTCATCAGCAACACGGACAGTGAGGTTGAGCACAATCTCAGTAAGTTTGCTGATGGTACCAGGTTCACTGTGTGGTGCAGTGAACCTGCTGAAGGGAAGGAATGGTCTGGTGGACACGTGCCAGTCAGCCCTTGGCTCCAGGGTCACACACAGCCACCAAATATGCCATGCAGTCTGCAGGGAAAACAGGTGCCCAAGTGCTCCCTCACAGGAGGAAGCACTTGGGCACCTGTGCAACCCCTGTTGTTTCTTGTGCTTTCACATAGTCGGGGAGAACACCCGAAGTAAGGGAACGGTAAAAGAGCTGCATCTTACCCTGCAGCCTCCAAGAGTAAGAAAAGACAGAAGATAGTAGGACATGAGGTCCTGGCTCTGCTGCATTCCATTTCATACCAGGACTCAGGCTGTCAGGGTGCTGCTCTGCAATGAACATGCTGGAGGCCATTCTGTCAGTGGGGCTATGTGGCCTTTCATGGACTCACCTGTAACAAAGATGTGTCACAATCTTCTCAGGGACACAAGGCCACCACAGGCACTATCTAGAAAATTAAAATAAAAAATAAGATTCTTGATTTTTAAAGTACATATTTCCTTAACAGTAAAGAAAATCTCTCTGTTAGCTCTGCCACATTAATTTGTTCTTAGTGTTGCTACTTACTTACAGCCTCGCTTTGAAAACCAGTGTGTAAGGCTGTATTTGGTCTGTGGCTGAGAGAACATAACAGATGTCCCACTTGTCCTTGTGGTCACTGAGCTATACATGTCTCAACATTCCAAAAGGACCATGAAAAACATGATGCTGAAAATATATCCTTATGTATTAGCCTTAGCTATGGAGCTAACTTAAGCTAACTTAAGCTGATATTATAAACGAGATTCCACCCTGTACTTTGCCCAGTTATCTGCATGAGCATTGAGTGAATAATGTGTTTCCTGACCAGGTGAAGGAAACAATGAACAGGATATACCACCAGACTCGCAAAGTCCACGAAAAGACAGTGCGAACCACGGCAGCTGCCATCATCTTCAACAGTAACCCATCCTACATGGAAGTGAAAAACATCCTGCTCTCCATTGGGGAACTGCCTATGGAAATGAACAAGTACATGCTCTCCATGATCCAAGATATACTGCACTTTGAAATGCCTTCAAGGTACATTAAGTTCAGTGTAAATGAATACAGCCCTTCCATACTTCTTTACAAAGAACACACAAGTTCTCATGAATTAATAAAACTTATGGAGAGTATAAAAGGATATCTGATTTTTACGTCCCTTGTATTGTTATTTCAGGATAAATCCCCTGATTTCAATGTAGTAATTTTAATAGCTATTCACATTTTCACAGGTACAAAAAAAAATTAGGCATCTGACTTGCATTACTGTGACATACGTCATCTGTTGGTCTTAATTCTATCAGTGGGTCCCTTGCTTTTATATTTTAAGAACCGGTGATGTGGAAAAATTTTAAATATCACAGCATGAGAATGAAAATAATCAATGTATCTCTTCTTCTCAAAACCATTAATTTTCCAGCAAGACCTTTGCTTGCCTTTCTTCCTATGACTGTGGTAAGTACCTGAAATTGAAAAAGAGACTCTGGATTAGGGCACATTTTTAGTGGGAAAAGGTAAGGGTTTTGAAGACCCTCTTTCCTACTGGGAAATTCACCCTCTCTCAAATTTGATCTTTCTACTGAAAAGTAATGCTTTTGGTACTGTAACATTTTTGCATCTCAGTGTTTTTTTCTGTTTTGAAATACCACAGCAAAACAATTCGGCAAGTTCTGAAGGACATGCGTGCCCATAACTACGATCGCTTCTCCAAGATGGGCTCTTCCTCTGCCTACACTGGATATATCACACGTATGTAACCATGAAACTGCCTTTGAACCATCTTCGTGTTCCTAGACATTTGATTAATCCACTAGTTTAGTCACAGGTACCTTCTTTCTTTTTTATTTAAGGTGGTCCTGATGTGTCATCCACATACAGCCTCGACATCCTCTACTCAGGCTCTGGCATTTTAAGGAGAAGTAACATGAACATCCATGTTTTTGACAGAAACGCTGAACTTCATGCCCTCCAGGTAACTGCCACTCTGTACATAGTAACTAAGCCAGTGTGTGCTCCTCTTCTTACAGCTTCTAAATCAATCCAGCTAATGCTTTAGACCATAAGGTTTGGTGCACTGGGCAGAGAACAAGCCAATGACAGGGGAAAACCCCACAATGTGGCATATGTTTGCCATAAACAAAACAACAGGTGTTTTGTTCTGCATCATACATGAAGGTCTGTGTCTGTATAAAGCCTGTGCTGTTTATCTGATGCAATCAGATAAAAGCTGTGTGGATTTATGAAATCAGGTCCTAGTTCAGGTATGTCGTAGAATGGAAATTGAAGGAGTAGATCAAATGTACAAATCAAAGATTTAAATAGTCTGTGTTTTAGACTTTTCTTAACATTGGCAAGAACCTTCAGTATTATAATTCTCCTAAATTTATGCAGGACAAAAATTGTGCAGTGGAACATCTCTGGCTTTTCCTCTCAATTGTCCATGAAAAATAGCCATATGAATAAAAGAAAATTCATTTGAAAGAAGAGTAGTCTCAGGATTGTGATCTGCGTGTGGGTAAATCCTGCTCTACACCTAAAGGGCAAAAACATGGCATGAGATTATTTTATTTCTTATTTTTCTAGGTGCTCTACCTAGCTCCATTAAGTCTTAACATCATAACTTTTCCACTACAACTACGTAAATTAGAATTAGGTTCTTAGACATTAAGAAAATATGTAGGGTTTTTAATAGTCTGAGTCAGGCAGAATTTTTTTTCATTGATTCTGTATCACTGTTTCTTTGTAGGTGGTGATTGAAGCTCAGGGTCTGGAGTCCATTATAGCTGCAACTCCTGATGAAGGCGAGGAAAACCTGGACTCCTTTGCTGGCATGTCAGCCATTCTGTTCGATTTCCAGCTCAGACCGGTGACATTTTTCCAAGGGTATGGCGATTTAATGTCTAAAATGCTCTCGGCAACTGGAGATGCCATGAATGTGGTGAAAGGACTTGTCCTCCTGACAGATTACTTACAGGTACTAACAGCACACTATTTGATTCTTTTTCTGTCTCTTAAGCACAGATGGTTCCTCCCCCACACAGCTGCTGTAGGACACCTTATTTCCTTTCTTTTCAATGCTGATAAACCTGACCAGTGTTACACAGGCTACTCTTACTAAGGGACCAATAGAAAAGTCATGGGTATTAAAAATCAGAATGAAATTGCACGAAAAGCAACCTAGAACAAAGATGAGAACAGATCTTCTAGAAAACAAAGTGACACTGAATAAAAGCAAATCCAACTGAGTTTCCAGTTGAAAACTCATATTGCTCTCAGCTATGACCTCCCCTCCCACAGTTTCTTGTAATACAGTATTGTCCCATGTGACCACCTGAGTTTTCCTCTTCACAAGTTGGCCAGGGACCTTGCATCCAGTTTGGCAATAACTGTCAGGTGAATGAGTCACTCAAACTTTCCCAGATAACTATGCTTCAAAGAACAATTCTAAGAGGTCCAATTTTCAGCTGTTTATTTCTAGACAAAACGAGGAATTAAAATGAGGATTACACGGTTTTTATGCAACTGTCATCTCAAATGATTTGCTAATTTTGTGCTTGAGTAGATTCACATATAAATATAACTGGCTACATAGTGTGTTATTGGAGGACTAATAATTTAGACATCTTTCTCAAAGTGCAGGGTCAGCACTTGGTTTGGTATTTTTGCTCTTCCCAAGCAGGGATCTCCTTAGAATCTGTGGATTTAACAGCTGTACTCAGCTCACGAAACATCTGCAGTCTCAAACTTTAGTTTTTACTTTTCCCTTTTCCCTTTTAATTCTTGGCAAAAGAAAATGCCAAAAGCAGATGATGAGACAATCCACTCTACTCAAAATTACACGAAAACACCCTCTGCACATGACAGGTTTCCCTATCCAGATCCCAGCTCAGCTCGTTCAAGTGGTATTTTAAGTTCAGAGGACTTCCCAAGTAGTGCCCAGTTTGGCTAACTAAAGCTCATTCCAACAGTGCTTTACAGTTCACATGCAGATTATGGGCAAAAACTTTACCGTGACCTATTTAACAAACAGACCGCAGAGGTGAGAAAGATAATCATGTCTAGTCCTGAGCATAGGGAGCATTCAGAGAACTAAATATTTCCAACTGCTGTGCATGCACCAAGCTCCAGACATACTCTGGCCGAATCAGCTGGCTGAGAACCCCTAGAGCTCTGTCAGCCAACAAATTCTCCACTCCCTGTGTTTGGAGAACTTCTCAAAAGTCTGGGGCAGCCAGGGCTGGGACTGTGTGCCGTTTTTAACAATATCAGGTTGTAGTGTTTTCAGTCAGTCACTGACTCTCTGGAATCCTGGGCAGCAGTGTTGCACCTCACAAGGGCAGGAATGGTTTAAAGCACTGTTGAACACAGCTTCAGGCTGAGCTGCCTTTTAAGCACAGCCCATCTTTCTAAGAATGGTCTTACAGCTACGCTCCAGCTCAACACACATCAACGTGGTTTTGGCACTTCCGCGTGGCCACGGTGTTGTTTGAGGGCTAAGAATAACCATCCAGAAGTTATATTAGCTCTATAAAATAAACAGCTCTCATAAATCTGTTTTCGAGACTCCTAAGTCACCTGCATTAAAGTTCAGCAGTGTTAATAGTTCTCCTAGGCAACACACCTGCCAGAAGCCCAGGGAAATTAAATACAGTAGTAATAGGTCAGAGAAGCCACTTGAAAGCCAGACCCCAGCAGAAGGTAGTCAGTTCCCAGAGAAGTGCCTGTTGCAGCCACTCCTGCATTGCATTACAGTAAGGTTGCATTACAGTGCAGTACATAAAGACATTTTTTATTGAAACGTTGCACGTTTCAGCATTTTAAACGTAACAAATGACTGATTCTGATCTTTTGGATCACATTTTCCACCGCCAATGAGACACGAAGCTTAAAATAGGAAGGGGAAGGAAAATACTTCTCCTGAGGAGGCTGGGTCCCTGTGATTTACACCTCCCATCAGCCTGGATTGGATTTGGACATGAGACGAAGGACAGGGCTGAGCTATAAATAAGGAAATAGATGAGCTAGTAAAACACAAGACAAGTGCTCCTTAGCTTCTCTACTGGTTTCAGTGACAAATACAACTTAATTCTAGGTAGCATTTAAGCCTTGAACCGTGCAGCCTTTGCAAACCCAGCCTACTTTAATATTCTTGGGTGCAATTTGACAATGCATCTAAAAATATCTGCTCCTCTGGTTGTGTGTACATATCTCTGCCAGCATGTATACTGTTACCTCCTCACTCATTAGCAGCTACCCACCAATTCAGTTCCAATTAAAAGCAAAGTAAAATAAAATAGAATTAGTTTTATCTCCACACCTAAACAGACCAACAAGGGAAGTATTTTATACCCCATTGCAGTTGGTATAAAAACTCCCTTTGATTTCAGAAAAACCACAATTCCAATCCATGTTTTAACTCGGGTGAAAATAAGAAATCAGAGCATCATATGACCACACTTGCTGGGGTCATGCTGGATTTATAAGTCACAGCCAGCCCACTGCATTCTTTAAATCTCAAGCCTGCTTTAGCAGCAACTGACTGCCAAGATGGCTCTGCCAAGCTGGTTCTGTCAAGGAAATAATTTCAGGGATAGTTAACTTACCATAAAAGGTGAAGTAACCATGTACAGCTACCATAATTATCCAAGTCTTTGATTACAGTGGGAAAAGTTCAATGTTCTGAGCAAAAACCTTCGCCGATGTTGTTCCTTGCTATAGGGATTAGGAAGCTAGACTGACTCTGCTTCTTCTTAAATCTTGGGATGGCATTAGTTGAAGCCACTGGACTACTGAATAGCTAAGAAGAGAATAGAGACTTCTAGGGTGCCTGGACATCAAAAAGGGGGAGGAAATTCCCATTTCCACATGTCCTATAAACACCTGCAACATTAGAGGTGCTGAGAATACCACAGACACAGAAACTTGGGGGAGGGAGAAAACCATCTGCGAGATAGGAGGAGGTGTCCTGTATTGGAGGCACATGATCAAAATAAGTTTTTCCCAAATAATTTTTCTTTTTAAATGGTGAATTAATCCACTAGTTCTTAGGGTCACAGGACAAGTATACAAAGAGAGCTAGATTGCCAAGCTGGGTGAAACTTAAAATCTTGTCTGTGTGTCAAACCTTAAAAGTAATGAACTGCCACGTCCCTGAGCTATATTACCACTTCCGAAATGGTCTTTATATGATGTGTTTCCAGTCCAGCCTTACAGGTTTCATGAAACCATGGGCACATTTGATATTTGATGGAAAATGCATTAAATGCAAATTCACAGTGGTGATTAAGGTGCATTGGCTGATGGGTTTGGCCACCCAGCCACTAAAGACAAAATTCCTGTCGTACGGTGGGTTTGGAGCCGCTATCCATGGCACAAGTGGCAGCATCCTACTGCCAGTACAAGGCTGCTGAAGTCACACTGCACTGCACCTGTGCTGGGCTTCCAGCAAGGAATTTAATCTGATTTAGCTGGACTGCCATCACAGCCTCTGAGGGGCTTGCGTGGTAGCTCTTGGTGACATGATATTCCCTACAGTGATACTCCTTGCAGAAATTATGCCAGCTGGCACACAGGGGAGAGGGTAGGGATGCAAGGTACCTTGCTGTAGCTTCATCCCATTTTTGAGGGAGAGAGATGCATCAGGATCCACTCTTTCAGAAAAACCCTCTGTTTGTTTTTGTTCCTGCAAAATGACAAGCGGTGTGAGTGCAGTACCAAAGAGAATAAGGAAACCTCTGAGGTCTGCAGTCAGTAACCTGTGCTTTCTCATGGCTCCAGGAGATCCAGCTGCAGTCTGGGCCGACAGCCAGTGCAGAGTTTATGGGTGGATTGGCCATCGACATCTCTGGTGGGATGGAGTTCAGCCTGTGGTACCGGGAGTCCAAAACCAACGTCAAGAACCGGTGAGTTACTCCCAGCATGTGCTGGAGCTGTAGACAGCTCAGGCTGCTGTGCCATGGTAGACCCAGTAAGAAGAATTTAAATGAAAAAGACCTTGTAGATGAGTTAGAATTAAGCAATTAAATAAATAGATTCAAATAGTTATGTGCGTGGGAGAACATTTGTACTTCTCTTTTCCTTTTCACCTGGATTATACCAGTTCCCATTGCTCTCATCTGAATTTATTTACCTTTACCTGAAGAACAGGCTCCTTTAAGGGCAGTTTTTATGTATATATGGTAGGACTGTTTTTAATTATATTTCCTCTTTTTTAATGTGTTTTGAAATAATTGTAATGCCTGATTTTTTGTAGGGTAGCCATGTTTATAGCTGGTAACACTGAGGTGGATTCCTTCTTTATGAAAACTGGTATGGAAAGCACTTTGGAAGCAGAAACCGCATTAGACTTCATCTCCACTGTGCAGTTTTCACAGTACCCATTTTTAGTCTGTATGCAGATGGACAGGGTGGAGTCTCCATTCAGGTAAGAACTATGAGCACACACTTTCTGATATGTCCTTCCAGCCAGCTGCTGGAACTTTTGGTTTTCACCACCACAAGGGTTCAACCACTGAGGCCAAATTTCAGCCTAACACAATCAGGTGTGATTCAGGCTGTTAGACGCACTGACCTATCTGCTATCCCATTCTTCCCTGTCCCTCACCCCTGAGATTCAATAAGAACCTTTTTGAAGATCACAACTGATCAGCTCTGAATGTGCACTTTAGGCCAATTTTTAAATTTGGCTGTGCAAGTGAACTAACTCAAGTGGCAGGACAGTAGTCCCCTCATGTACAATCAGCTCTGATGGTGACCTGAGACTTTGCCAGCAGTAGTTCTCTATTACACTGTGGAGAGAGGAAGTGCAAAGCCATATATGAGCTGAAGTGGAAAGTTTTCTTCATCATCTGCTATTTACTAGTCAACAAAAGCACCTGGTCTGTTAAGCTCTTGCAGCCATTGTGTTCCATCATATTTTATTAAGGCACCAGCTTTCCTGAAAGCTAAACAGCTGTGCAATAAGGTTAAAAAGATGCTTTTCAGTAGCCAACGAATAGTAATTGAATTGGGTTTACTGGTTTTACTACTCTCTCCTAATCCCTATTTGCTAAGACCTAAGACAGATAACATTTGCAGAGCCTGTGCCAGATTTCCATTCAGGTTTTTCTCATCCAAAAGATGGTAAAAACCTGAGAGGAATCAAAGAACTTGAGGATCTCCAGGAAATCGTATGAAAACAGTATATGTTATTCTGCAGCTACTAAAACACCTGCTGATTATATCTGCACACAGTGGAAATGCCATCTCTGCGTGCAAGGAGTTTGTAACAGGATGCAAGTTCTGCATAACCCTGCTAATGCCAGACCCCGGTGCTGTGTCTTTGCAGGACTCATGTGACCAAGTACGAAAGCCTGCCCTCTGGCCGGCGCTACACTGCCAGGAAAGGGAAAGCAGCCATGCTGGCAGGCAATGAATACCCTCTCCACCAGGAAAACTCCAACATGTGCAAGAGGGTTTTTGGCGCGAAGTCTGACTCTGCTGGTGGCTGGTTTTGAAAGGAGGATCTGAGCTCCTGCTTTCCTGAATCCCTCAATGACTTAGGCCTGTACGTACCTTACCAACATGGAGCTTGATCTTGCACTGCTGCAGTTCATGGGAAATTTGCCATTGATTTCAATGGGCCACGATCAGACTCTCAGTGCGTGCAGAGTGTTTACATATTAACCTGTATTTAAAACTTTTGTAAAAAAAAAAGGCAAATAAAGACCAATTTGGTAGCATTCCATGCACTCCCTTAAGGGTGGTGCTTGTTCTTCATTTTTATTTTTTTGTGCCGAAAGCAAAAGTAATCCTGTGTTTTTCTTTCTTGGGGAATACAGAAGTCAGTGTTTTTGACAAGCAGGAAGAACAGTTATGATGTCTAAAGTATGATTATTTATGAATGTATTTTAAAGTATTCAGGTGTTTTAGGCCTATGACCAATCCCCATTCAAATATTCAAGTACAATTAACATCTAGGTAGGACCATGAATTCCTGCTTACTCATTGCCTGGTTTTTGCCTGTTTACAAAAAAGCAGGTTTTATTTTACATGATTTTAAAGGATTTTCATTTTTTTAAGCAGAGCTCAATTATTATTATTTATCTTTTGGAGTTTTTTTATTAACTACTGTAGTTAAATACAGTTGATTAACTGTGAGGGGTAGTGTTTCCAGAAGAACTTACAGTTGCCTTAATTCTGTTCCCATTGAAATCAATGGTATAATTTCTCTAGTTACCAGAAGGAGGAGCAGAGTTAAGCCAACAGTGGTTGCTCATCAAGGCTGCCTCCTAAAAATTTGTGTCCCTGTGTGTAATATCAATGCAGGTGTATTTCAGAAAATGAACACCCACTAAGGCAATTTTGAGCTATGATGAAGGAAAGGGTCTTGAAAGAAATAAATTTTGAATGTACAGTCTAGCAAAGCCTGTGCAGAGCCAGAACACTTTCTTCTAGGTAAGTTAGGCTTGTATTTCAATGCAGAAAAGTAATCACTACTCAGAGAAGTCCTCTGATTAAAATTACTTACACCCTTCAAGCAGTGGGGAAAAAAAAGTTTTGCATTTATATCAAGACTTTGAATTAAAAGAAGAGTATACCTCATCCCAGCTCAGCTGATCTCTGATGCATCTGATTTAATTTTTATAGACATGGTGGGCAAGTGCTGGTCACAAAAAAAGTAAAATAAAAAGTCAAGAACAATTGCTTTTTCAAAAAAAAACCCAAAACCCAAAAGCAGACAGGAAAAACTCATAGATTGTAGTAGAAAAAAAAATTATTACAAGATTAAGAAAAACAATCCAAATTCTTTTGTGTTGTAAAAAACCAAGAGTGCAGAATTCTGCAAAAATCAAACTGTCAGTGGGATGAAATAGTCTACTTGTTGTCTCTCCTGAAAATGCTGGCACATTTCTAGTCAAAGCATAAATAAAACAGGTAAAAATACAGTGTGAAGAAATTGTTTCCAGTCTTACTGTCTGTTACTTTCTGGGTAGGGAAAGCCTCTCCTTGGGGAAGGAATGCTGTTGACTGGGGTAAGAGGAACCATTTTACTCCCCTTCACAATATCAAGCAATAACTTAATTTGGACACTCACTTGTCCTGGGCTCCCTCTCTGATCAGGAGTGCTCCAGCTGGATGCACCATGGGCTGGAGGTGCCTGCCCAAACCTCTGCCCAGTTGCCCAGGCACTCCTCTGCAGTGTCAACACTGACCTCAACATCAACTCTCAAAGTCTGCACCCTCCATGCTGTAGACACTCTTTGATACCTTCACTGCTGTTTCAGGAGTGAACTGAAGACAAGCTTTTGCATTTGTTATTACTACTTGCTCTTCGTGCCACGTAAAACAAAAATAAGAGCAGAGCTATGTACTCATGCTGCACCTAGCAAGAGGCAGTCTCCTCCTACAGGGATGTGAAACCCTAAATATAGAAGATTATAGAACATATATATAGAACATATAGAACATTGTCCACCAGCTGTTCCAAGGTGGACAATGGAACAGCTACCATCACTATTTTACTTGCAAAGAGTCGAAATATTGACAGATGACACCTCAACTCCGCATCCTGATTTGCCTCAACACTCTGCCAGGCTTGCCTATCAATTTACAACCCAAAATCAGAATAAAAAGGTTCTAGATAATGCAATTTATATCTGAAAGATCTTTGTCTGATATCAGCAATCCCACTGCAAGGCTTACTCAGCTTCATCAAATTGAAGAACCTCCTGAATGGATGCCTGTAAAATGGGGCCCTTTGGCACAGGCAAATAATGTAACACCAGTGCTCACTTTCAGAAAAGCATTGCATAAAATAGTTTCCAGTTGAAAAAGATAATCCAGCTATTGCCAAATAACTGCCCAGCACCACTAGGCGTGCTCCTCTTTCAAGAGAAATGCACAGGTCTTTTTAACATCAATAGGTTATGTCTGATCTGTGTCTTTTGCTTTGTTGACTCACCCAGCTCTGGCACAGCTTTCTGAGGAGAATTGTATGTTCATCCTCACTACTGAAAACTGGTTTTTCAGAATGGGACAATCAGCCTGTAAGGGCAGTTGTGGGGCTCCCACAGCTTTGAAACTCAAAGAGCCTCTGAGACCCACATTGGTCCTTCAGAAGTGATCCGTGTCTTCGTGGATACCCCCTGGCATGGCAGCAGATGCTTCTGAAGCTATCTGACCCTAACAGCTGGACATAATGGGGATTCCAGGAGAGGTTTAGTCCAACAGCTGGGTAATGGAAGGCCATGGCTTCCTTACTTGGTTGGGCTCCATAGCTACGGAAACAACAAAACGAACAAACTTCTAAAAATAAGGTGAAATTAATACATTGCTCAAGCCTGCATTTGAAGGGAAAACACATTTAGGGTTACAAACAAATCAAGTGCCCTAAGTGTTTATCAGATCAGTGGGGGTTGATCTCAAAGATGTAACATACATATTTAATAATGGTATTAAACATACTTTTAACAAATCAGCCATGGTAGCAGTTAATTGATACATGAAGTTTAGAGAAGCAAACAAATGTGTGGTCCTTCCTAATTGGAAGCCACAGAAGGAACAGTGCAATGATAATCCAGCTAAGTCCAAAAAGCAACCCACTTGCAAAAGATGCTTGGAAACTTTCCCCTTCAAGTTTCCAGGAGTGCTAATTTTTAAAGAGTATTTTTCATATACTCTTTTCAAAATATTCATATATATGGGGATATAATGTGGGTTTGGCAAGCAGATTATGTGTTCTCAATAGCGACAAGCCCAGGAGACAGCTGTTCTAAAATAGGTGCTTTTTTTAAATTTTTTTTTTTTTTATTTTTTTAGGTGTTATATTTTATGTTTGCATAGCTTGTTTAGATCTGACATCAGGGAACTATCTGCTTCTCATTTTACTTTGTTCCCACTCCTTTTGACAATAGAGTTACACTTTTACCTTTTTGTTCTCATCATTCCTACCAGTGATATTTTAAAGACTATGTAGAAACTTATAATATTTTCTCCAGCAATCCTTAAAAATCTCAGACATATTCCACCTTTCAGTTTATTTAAGGTATCGTAAGGAATCCTCATACTTTAATTTCAGTGGATTCATGTGGTGTGAGGCACTTTGTGGCTGGACAAACACTTGTTGCAAGACTGGGCCTCTTCGGGAAAGGTGAAAGTTCATGTCTCTCAGTTTATTTACTTTGGACCTCTCTTTTGTAGAGGTTTCAGCTTAAATTTTCCATCTATTGTGAGAAAGCAGCAGTGCTCTGAAGATCTTGTTACAGGCCTCCAGTGAAGTCAGGCTCTGGCAGCTCTCCTTTGAGGAAAGTAAAGGAGAGCTCACAAATTTTCTGGCCCACAACCCCAGGTCCCATTGCAATTTCAGAGTTCTCTAGTTTGAACAAAGTGATCCAAGGACTTTCCTTCTGCTCTACACACCCAGTATGTGTTTGTGTCTGTTTTGGTTATCCTTTATCTCCTGTGGTTACCCAGCTTGCTCCTGTTCAGCTACACCTGTATAGCTGCACTCTTCCCAGTTCATTCCCCACTCTTCCCCATTCTTCCTTTTAACATCTATTCTCATTCCAATCTTAAGTCTTTTGGAGCTGCCACGTGTATCTCTGTGGGAATCACTGTTTAGACATTGGCAGTGACATCCATTGTGGATGCAGAGCTAAGCTACAAATTCCAACAAATCTGGGAAGAGAGAGGAGAAGGTCACAAACACCAAAGCACTGTTTTACCAGTAAACCTGTGCTTCCAGCAAGGTGGGAAGATCACATAACCATGTCTTGGAATGGTAAGGCAAATTTACAGCAGATGTCTTCACATTGTATTACTTGTAGATAAATAATGAGGTGAGAATCAGTTTTCATTTAAGTACAGTACCTCAGGCACATGATTAAAAGGAAGATTACTATAATGTGCCCCTTACATACTGAAAACTGAGAAATGAATGTGTTCTTTTAAACTGCGAAAGTAATAATTTAGTTTTCAAGTCTATTTTGTGATTTTTTTGGTGTTTGACTCATGCTTGTTTAAACTCTTGGATTTTTACAACAGAAACCTTCTCAATCTCCATGAGGGTTGAAGGAACATATGAAAGCAGCAAAAGATTTTTCCTAGTAATAATTCAATCAAGGCTGCTGTCCACTAAGAAAGACATCCTATCTTTACTTGTATTGCAATATTAGGCAATGAAAGTAACAGAGAGAATGAGCAGAAAAAGGTTATTCACCCCACCAATTTCTCTCACTGGACATATTACAACAGAAGAAGATGCAGTTCTTCAGATACCCAAACCCATATGCTAATCAAAGTTAGTTCACTGAAACTGAGGAGTTCTTTTTTCATTTCAGTAATACTTGGGTTAAAATAAAAAAAAAAAAAAAACCCAACAAAAAGTAATGCCAACTTCCCTTTGTCCTAAGAGGAAAGAATAAAGAGAGATCAGATCAGAAAGAGACTTACAACAATGGGACAAACTCAGGGAGACTCCGAGTGCAGTGTTTTTGATCTGCTCTCTGGTGAAATCTTTTCTTCTGTTGCTTTTTACATGTTGAACCAAGTAATGCCTCTGTCACCACTTTTTCTGCACAACAGCCAAAGTAACTTTGCAAATACACAACCAAGCAGGACTGCAGGCTTACTTGCAGTGTGTCTTTTACTGAAAAATACATTTTATTTATCATAACATTTGAGAAAAAAACCAAAACAAACCCCAACATAATACAAATGCCAACTCATTCAGTTACAAACTTTGGTACTTGGCAGTTTCAGACAGTCTGTTCTCCCGTGGCTGTGACGCACTGAAGCGTTCCCGGTGTGCAATTCCGAGAGCGACTCCGCTGTCCTTCAATCCCAGGCCCACGGCATCCCACAGTGGGACCGCTTTGGGTTTCAGCTATGCACTTGCCACGTTCTTGTCTCCATTGAGAGCAGCTCAAAGAGTCCATTTCTCTCCAGTTATACATCTTCTTTTTCTTAATTTTTCCTCCACAGGCAACAATCATCAGCACGATGCGTTCACAGCATTTTCCCCTTTGCCTTACAGCCCACCCCCTCTCATCAGACATAACACCCACATCCTCTAGACAATCATTATCCTTACTTCACATTTGCACTTTTAAATATCTTTACACTGATAACTAACCCACCCCTTTAAAAATGAGAGGAAAAAAGAAAGGGGCGGGGGGCAAAAAGGGAAGAAATAAAAAAAAAAAGAAATAGGTGAAAAAAAAGCACAAGCATTTTTGAAGTATGTGTTCTCAGGTAGCGACAAGTTAATGGCAATATAGCATAGGGAATGACACTTTGGCCATCAACACTAAAGAATAAAGGTAGCTTTGAATGCAGACAAGGGGGAAAAACACCCCACACAACCCATAAATACATTTCAAATCATTCACCAATTGATTCACCAAGGGTTAAATTTGTCTGAGTGAAACTAACCCTGTTGCAAAAGACCAGAACAACATTCTGGGGCATCACTCTAGTCCCGCTCAAACTTTTAATTGGGTCCTGACCTAAAATGCGTGGACAGCTGGCTGGTGCATCCCTTGAACCCTGACAGCAGGGCTGGGAGGGAACTTGAGTGGTGCACAGGATTTTGCCCTGCTTTGCACATGGGGTGAATTTCAGCTGTAACATACTATGACTGCACCGTGAAACATATAATACTAGCAGCTTGTATAGAGCCCTGACATGGAGGGCTTGACTCTAATCCAAGATATGTGGTTACACATCACCCCATCCACTGGAGAAATTCACCACTGGCTATACATGGAGGAGCACCATATTACCAGAGTTCTTTTCTGGTGACCTTTTGTGGCATTAGCTGCTGGGTCCAGCTCGACTCAAGCCCAGAGCTCGGGTTCTATAAAGTGAAGAACATAGTGCTCAGGTCTGCAAGGCACTCAGCACTCTGGGATGAGTTCTGCAAAGCTTTGCATTGGTGTGTGAAGGAAAATATCCTTCCACTGAAGTCCCCAGGAATCTGTGTAGATATCTGAAGTTGGAGATGCATGTGAAGGCTTTGCTGGTCTGGGTCTGTGAAGTGAAGCACCTTGCAAAACTGACCCCTTGATGCAAATATGAGGTCTCTTCAGTAATAGACAATATCAAGTAAACACTGTTTGACATTTGGATTGACACATTCCACTGAAGTTATCTCCCCTGAGAAAATAAATAGCTGTTGGTATTCCCTCTTTTCATAGTTTTCATCTCCACAGGCAGTGAAAAGAAGCCCTGCAAATTTTTCCTCCAACAAATACATGTTGAAATCCTGGGCACTTCTTGTCTATGCATTTTTTTTTCCTTTCAAGTACACCGGGTGAAACTGTAAACCTGAGGTTGTGTGTGCAAACCTATATCTTGTAAACCGCAACATGAAATTCTGCTCTGAGCACCGATGTAGGAAAAAGTAGGACAGGAACATTTTTGAAAAGGGATGCTAGTATTATACTGTACCTCCTGCACACGTGTGTGTCACAGGGGACCACCTACTCTGGTACCTGCACTGTCCTGCAGTCCCAAGTACTGTTCTGTTTAACACTGATACTCTAATCACAACACCTACAGACTTATCGTGAGAAAGGTGGAGCAGCATTCATTTCCTTTAAGAGGCAGTCAGCCTGAATTCCAGTGGGAAGTTAAAGCTTGTAACTGCAGACTGGACAGCTGAGGAGCACAGGGATTAGCCTTACACAATATGTGCTCTAGCTGGGCAGGCTTGGCCTTTAAAAGGGGTTAGAATATTCACTGGATTTCCACAATGATGAAAATGAATGAGAAGATACATGAGAAATCACTCACTATCTGCATACTTGCAGTGCATTTCATCCTGAGGGCAATTTCAATTTGCACCTGTAAACAAATAAATAGCATTGAAATACAATCTCACACATTTGGTTAAAGAGAGTTCTACCTGAGTTTTCTGTGTCTTGTGAGTTACGCAGGAAAATGAAAACCCAGGGCTTATTTTAAAAATGGGAAGCACTGAAACTTCCTTAGCTGCAGGAAGCCTTGAGAACAGGTGGAGGAAAATCCTGCCTGTAGGCAAATGCTGAAGTTTAGACTTTTGGGTTTTGCATTTAGACGTTAAAATTCTAATCTGTTACCTCAAGAAAGCTTTATAATTTATGACACATAATTTAGGTTTGCTCTTTGCTTCCCAAAATGCCTCACTGAACCGAAATTTTGATCAGGGAACAGACTATTATATTTTAGTTTTACTGTCATAATAACAATTCTCTTTTGCTGAGGCAAGCTAGTTGCTGGTAACAAAACAATCAGTTAAGCAGAGTTGGACATATAAATCACTGCATTGTCAGTAATATTATTTTATATTTTCTTGTACGAAAGATAAATATTTTCTTAGCAAATTGTAATTGTAGCCCTCGGATGAACCTGTCAAACAACAGCTAAAGAAATAACTACATAGTATTGAGGCTGTAACATTAAAAAATTCCTCTTACAGGGCACTGTTTCCAACAATGTTGCAATTTTAGGAAGAAGAGACTGCAGTCTTAAAGAAAAGTAAATGCTGTTCTCTCCTCTAGAACCAGGATTTTAAAATATTACATTCACTCTCTGGTTTCCCAGCATTTAAGCGCTGTCATAATTAAGGCAACTTGTGATGTTCAACACAGTACAGAGGAGCTAACAAAAACTGGAAACAATCAAATCTGTTTTCTGACATTTACACAGTTTGTTTTGAACCATACCAAAAAAAAAAACACCCTAAAGATAAATTTGACACTACAGCTCTCTTCATTTGCAATTCCAAGTGAAAAGTACATAGTACAAAAAAACCATCTGATTGGAAATTGTGACCAAAACCTGAGTGGAAGACCTTCATTTACTGCAATAGAAGAGAGCAGAGGGCTTTGTTTTATTTTTTAAGAGCTGCAGGGCTGCACTGGATCATGACAACACATTCCAGGGACCTGAATGAAGCTGTGTGTCGACCCACAGTGAAACACTGCTGCATTTGCACCCTGCATTTTACAAACAGCTGTAGTGGCATTACTACCATTAGCTACCAGCACAGAGGCAATGCCTAAAGCTTGCAGATTGGCTCCAGTACAAAAACAGCTTTGCACAAAATAATGCAGTAATTTAGTGTTGCTCACATAATTAAATGTAGGCATACTCCAAAACAGGGGGGCATTTAGGAGAAAACAAGAAACTTACATGCTTGTTTTTGTATGATGAAGCAAAAAATTGAGAAAACCGTAGAAGCAGTTTTTAGGATTAATGTTGAAGAGTTACCAAGTGTATTTCAAATTAAAGAAGCATAATTCTTCTTCCTTATCCCTGTGGAAAAAACAAACAAAACCAGGAAAGCATCATTAATATAGATTGTTAGAGAGCTGCCACAACAATGTGAACAATCCTTACTCCTCTAGAGAAGTGCATTTGCCATCACACTGTCCTTGCTACTCATTTCCTAAGCCACTGCCAACAATCAGACAACAGCACCCAACTTTTTAAACTGAGTCAGTGCTCAGGCAGCCCTGCTTTTATTGAGCAGAACCCATCCTTGCTGCTCAAGGTGTGGAACATGCCATGCCTTACAGCCCCACAGCTCCTGGCAGACTGGTCCTGGGGAACCCCATGGACATAGGTGGGAATAGGGCACTGTGACCCATGTGGGATTTAAGCAATCCATCAGCTCAGTTCAAGACCTGGGGGCTTTCCTTACCAACACAGCATCCAGCATGGAATATGTCAGGATAAGGGAAACAACCCATACCCACATGCTCCGAGATTTGTGAAGTTAGGACTTAATACTGGCTCAGGAGATCATCCTGGGCAGGAGGAGTCATTAAGCTCACCATTAACTTATATTGGCATCAAGGCTAAAAATTAATTGAAACGTCTCCTAAGTAGCCTCAGTTTTGAAGGCCACACTCATTTCCATTTGTAGACTGATTTACTGGATCAAATATTGAAGTCTATTTAGTTCTTGGAATATTCAGTATTTCCCACTAAAACTGGATAAATGCTTTACTAAATTCTCAACAAAGGCATCAGTGTAAGTAAATCCTGTGTAATGCATATTACACTGTAACTTGACTTCTTGACTTAGTAATGTAGACATACCTCCTGCTGAACGGGGAACAACTAAAACAAAGTTTAAAGGTATCAATTTATGAGCCTTTAAAAATCATTTGTATGGCTATCCATACAAAATTAATTTTTAAAGGCAGGCATAGATTTTCTGATATCAGTTAGGAAGAAACCACAACTAATAGATGTATTTGCATATGTATCCCTACAACTATAAGGTGTTTATGCTCATGTTTAAACAGGAAAATGAAAAATACCCTTCTAATATTGGCAGTACAACTTACTACAGTTGCTTTCTACTTTACTACCTTTTCTTTTCTCATTTATTCTCCTAACACAAGGCAGCAACTCCGCAGAGTGTAATGTGGAAATAGGTGCAAAAGTTAAAAACACATTTTCAGTCACTCATGCTGGGAATGAGCTCCTGTCAGGCAGTCCACTCACTACAGGTCAGTGCTGCCTAGGCTTGGATGCAAGTTTATTTGAACTAAAAATTAGCATCACTTTTTTCCCATATCAAGGGAAGAAATGCCTCAAGCAAGAATGATGTTGCTGAAGCTCCCCCTCTACTGTGAGTGAAGAGGAGGGAGAGAAGCAACCTTACTATATCTCTCAGAAACATGCTCATATTTTCTACTATTTTCTGCATATCAAAAACTTAAGAATAGTTCAGAAACGGCAGTTTGGGTTGTGTCAGAATACAAATTGATGGGATCCATTTTATCCCAAAGATTATGCAGAAAAGAGCACCAGATACAAAAAGAAGAGCTGGAAGAGCAGCAGATGTGCAGAGGATTTGGTGCCAACACCACCACGGGCATCACACCATTACCAAAGCTTCAAGTCACACTGACCTCCAAGAGGTGACAGAGACCAAGATGGAGCACTCCTTGACACAGTGATACAGTTTGTGAATGAAGATGGGAAAGAAACAGAGCATAGAAGGGACGAAGATAATATGTGCAGTGCAGAAAGGAATTCAGGAGTGGAAAGAGAATTCATTCAGCTCATTTTGCTTAGTGAAAAAAAGGGACCTGAAAGGACAGGACTTTATTCAACTCTCACACTCAAAGGATGAAATCTGGCTCACTTAAAATCTGTTTTAGGATCTGCACAGCATTGCTGCAATAAAAAAAAAAAAAACAAAAAACAAACCAAACAAAACTGGTCTGATGTAAAAGCAGTTGGAATTTAAAAAGTTAACAACAGTTCACCCTTTGATTCACATGAAATTATACTGCTGATTTTGTTAAGGGAAAAACACCACCCCAAGCAAACAAATGATTTTCATTAGGAAGGGAATGACAAAAGAGATAGAGGAAAATAATGGAAAACAAAAGAAAAAGTAGATAATAAAAGAGAGAAGAAGAGGAAAAATTATCCACAGGGACATGGAAGTTTTGTAGGTGAATGAAAATAACAGGAAGAAAGCAATAGATGTGATTCTCCTCTGGTATATACCTAATTTTCCACTGAGAGATAAGATACATGAATAACCAAGGTCTAATGATAAGGTAAATATATCCTGCAGCAGGCAGTTAGAATTATTCACTTTATGACTGTCAAAACATGTCAAGGAAAAAACTGCACACTGCATCCTTTGCACAGCAGCAGAACACCTCCCCCAGCAGGTCTGAGATGGCCCAGAGGGAGCATCCCTGTCTGCTAGACAACATGCACCACGGCATGTTCAAAGATTAAAAGAATGGTAAAATTAAATGAAAGTCCTCATACTGCTGAATGGCCTTCTCTAATGAGTATGCACATTTTTGCATCACCAGTCTTTTGGGGCAGCTTTCACACAGTTTTGCAGTGGTAGAGGTCTGACACAGCACCACAAAGCAGAGCTTCTGTTTTAACTTCACCAGTGAGAAAGCAATTTGCTGAGAGCATCACCTGCCTGTCCAGGCACTGAAGGCAGGCTAAGTACATGATAACAGGATAATCCTCTGGGAACTGGGGAGCAGGGCACACCAGGAAATATGATGGGTTTCACTTTTAAAGTGATAAAAGAAGAGCTAGAGGGTTTTTTTTAAATAGCAACGGTTACAAATACTTGTACTATATACATGTATCATATACCCCACCTTTTCAAAAATGTGAAGAAGTCTCTAATCTGAAATCTAACAAATTTCTTCTGCTAACAGTCTCACTTCAGCCTCCAGACCAAATGGAAAATAATCAACTACTTTTTGCCATTTTATCTAGATTCTCTATGAAGACTTTACTGAGAAGGTGAACTCAAGTAGCACAGCAAAACTCAAGTTAAACTGGCACATTGTCTGTCCTGACTGACCCATAAGGGCCAATGAAAACAACTTCATCAATAGCCAGGATAGAAGAATGGAACTTTCAAGATAAAATATTTACAAGCAGACAAGTTAGTGTATAAATCATATCAGTAAGGTTTCGTTCAACAAATAATCTACTATGGAGAAGTAGATGATGCAAAGTAAAAAAAAAATATTAAAGCAAAAAAAATAACCCAAGTGCTGGAAGACAAAATTTACCCTCAAGCCTGCAACTGGACAAACCTCAGCGCAGACTGGAGACAAACCCAAACCTCTGACTGTTGCCACTCTTCCACTCTTTCTCTTTGCCTCTTCATATACATGAAAAACCAACTTTGTGAGTCATTTGTAAGCCACAGAGAATTTGGCAGCTCTGCCTAATACTGCATGTGATAAAGATGAGCCATGCATTCCAATGCAAGAGGCAAAAGAAGCAGTGATACCGATCCTGAAGGCACTTTTGTAATATTTCAGGTCTTTTAGAATGAAATGTCATAGTTCCTTGGTTATTTTGCACAAGACATGTTGCACCACACCATTTCAATGCATGCCCAGACCCATGGCCTCCTTGCTCCAGGACAGGTACTTGGTGCCCCTGCATATCCCGGGCTTTGGAGGCTGGCCTGAGTTACAGCTCCAGGTAACTGCTCACTGCCAGGACTATGGCACTCCAAGCTTGGAGTTGCTGTGTAAAACTGTGCTTTGCCCCTGGGCCGACTGGAGCCCTCCAGCAGCCCTGGCAGCTGTGGGCACCTCTGCCCCTGCCAGCAGCACCATGGCACCAGGACAGCACCCCAGGGACCACTCCATGCACCTCACCCCACTAAGAAGAAAGACCCAGAATAAGGGTTTGCTTCCATCAGACCCCTCTCCCACTCCTCATGAGGTTGGGGAGAAACAGGTTCAGGGCAAAGAGAGAGGTACTCAGCTCCCCTTGGGAGGAGGAGGTGAGAGATGAGATGAGAAGAGGATGTGTTGCCGTGGTGAAGGGGCTCTTTCATTGCGACATGGGTCCAGATGATGGATCCAGAGATGTCCAACCACACTCCCATCCCTGGGAACAAAGGGAAGTACCCCAGCCATACACATACACACAGAGCACAAATACAGGCTGTGTGACGAGCAGCTACGGTGTGCTTCTACTGAAACTCCCAAAAAGAGAAGTTATCTACTGCTCCAAGGAATACTGAACTGCTCCAACGGGTGTGCCTAACCTTTCTATCTATATTTTAGGCCCCGGTGATGGTCCGTCTATGGACCTTACCCCCCTGAGGATAAGCTGTCAAGTTGTCACTTGGCCATAAACCGGTCTGCCCTGATCCATCAGCGGTGACAGCCGTGCCCGACGGGCAGCACCCACTCACCGGCGCTCTTCACCGGTGCTCCACCACGAAGCGCATGGTGGTGCCGTCGAAGGAGGGCGGCGCGACGATCCGCGGGCCGGAGGCCGGCGCCGTGATGCTGATGACCGGCTTGGCTTCGGCCGCCCCGTGCCGCGGCGCCGGCGGGCCCTTGCTGGTAGCCACGTAGTAGGGACTCTCCGCGAAAGCCGCCTCTGGCGCGGCGGGGCTGCCGGGCTCTGCCGGGGCGCTGGCATCGCTGCCCGGGTGGGACAGCGGGCGCTGCAGGGCGCCGGCGGGCAGCACGGTGGCGGCGGGCAGCAGCCCCGGGTACAGCATGTACGTGGCGCCATAGGCGCCGGCGTTGAGGGCGAGGGGCGAGAGAGGCAGCGGGACGGGAGCGACGGCCGGCTGCTGGGGCACCGGCACCTCCACGTACTGCCCGGTCTCGGGGTCGAAGAGGCGCCGCTTGAGGGGCTGCTGCACAGGCGTGTCCACT
>VZRM01006014.1:247238-277044 GCA_013397955.1 Grantiella picta | reverse complement strand
CGTCTCCTCCCCTCCTCCGCCGGGCGCGCCGGCTCCCGGCCCGGGCGAGCATCGCCGCCGGGGGGCGGAGGGGTCGGGCCGGGCTCGGCCCCCCCGGAGCCCCGCCGTCCGGCCACCGCGGGGGGAGCTGGACCCGCGCATCCCGGGACGGGCCCAGGTTCCTCCGGGTTTTTTGAGAAGGGCGTCAATTGGGTGGCCCCAGGCGCGGACTATACATAGAGCAGGCGTCACTAAGGCCGGTCGAACGGAATCCTATTTTAAACGTCTGTGTTTGCCGGAATAAAGGCGCCCGGACACCCATTGGAAGGGGAGAGCCGCCCATGCTTGCAGAGATGCTGCCGCTGCCCAGCTCCCCGCGGAGCCTGGCTGGAGGACACAACTCCCAGCTCACCGGCTGAGCACGCAGCTTGTCTACAGCAAGTGCACCCTCGTCCCACACGCAGCAATGGCTAAATAGCTATTTTCTTCCTTCAACTATCCCCCTGCACCCTGTGTCCCCACTCGCGGGAGGTGTGTTACGTAGGGACACCCTATGGATGCCTGGCTCTGCACCTTTGCAGTATTCCAGAGAGCCACCATTCGGGGCACCCAAGCTGCCGCTTTCCAAGACATGCCGGTTTAGACACAACCAGCACCTGAGACCTATTAATAGGCATTTCTGTGGCATGCCTGACCTTTGGTGGCTGAGAGCTTTATTGAGCAGTCCCCGAGATGACACACCAAAAATCACTCCAGCACCATGGAATTTTTGAAAAGACAAGCTGTTAAACAGAGAGGAGAAAAAACAAAGGAGGCTGAGCAATGTTGAGGAACAGCCCTCACGTATCCGTTGCGGATAACGTCTGAAATTTACAGCTTAAAAAACAACATCCCAAATTTACAGCACCTGAACACTTAGGTGAGCCAGCTGGCATGGGGCTGGCAATACTGAACTGAGTGGGGGGAGAGTGTGGAAATCCCTAAAGCAATTACCAGGATCCAGGACCTTACAGCTGCATGCATTGGCATGGTGTGCAGCTCTGCCAGGGATGCTACAGGGATACAGAAACCAAGATGCAAAGCAGATGCCATCCTAGAACTCTTCCCAGCACTGTCCTGTCAAAACAAGGGTTTCCCAGTGCTCCCAGATCCTCATCCCCCCCCATAGCCAGGCTGCTCTGCTGCCATCCTTCCCATGGGGTTGCATTGTTCCCGCTGCCTCCAGGCAAAGTGACCTCCCTGAACCCAAGCAGAATCTTGTCAGGCTCCCTGCAGCAAGGGCAGGCTCATAGCCTATTTCAGATAAGGGTCTCTGCTGCCTGGAGGAAAACAGGTGAAGTGGCTCCAGTTTTTAGTACCCTACATAGATACATGGTATTTTCATAGGCTGTAGATTGATAGGATGGAAAATATTACTGAAGCATCATGTGATATTTTAACAGAAAGACATATCCTCCAGACTTGGAGGGTTTGGAGCAAGTCAAGTCGTGTGCAGTGAGGCTCTCCCCAAGCAGCAGGGATAATTAATTCCCATCCTTACTGAGTCTGTCCTGCCTCCAATGTGCTGTTAATGAGAAGCTAGGCACCAGCTCTCATGAGTACTAGGCTTATTCAGCCTTAGTCTTAGCCCAGGTTTATGTAGCTTCAGCTCCTGTTGTACACACAGCAACTGCAGTTCTCCACAGAGCTGTGGTAAATGGCATCATTATCCCCAAACTACTTCACTGGGTTTTGTTTCCCATCCACACATATTACAGACGTGCTCCTCTGTCTCAAGCAGCCACAATAAAGCCATGACATAACTAGAGAAAGACAATATTTTAGCACATTGTTAAAAGACATCTCAGTTTTAATTGATGATGGGTTAAGAGCAGATCCTCAAATACAATCCTTTCCAAATGCTTGGGATGCAAAGGAATGCATTTTAAACCCTAATCATTCATTGTACTTGGGTGAGTGCTGGCAGCTGTAGCAGCCTGGCCTTCTGCTCTGCCTTCTGCCAGATGCCTCCTCTCATGCAAGGTCTCCACCCCAAGTTCTCACTGCCCCCACGCTCTGATCCCCCAGCCCAGGGTCTCGGGTGTCAGTCTCTCACACCTTACTCTCCCCTCTACTATTTGGTTTTCCTGCATTAAGAGTACACAAAGAATCAGATCTTTGCTCCCCAAACCTGCACAATTTAAAGTTGTGGTGTCTTTTTGAGTTGTAACAGTTGTTCATGCACTCCTGCCAAGATCCCCAGACAAGATCCCCACCAAAATGAGCATCGAAACTCGAGTCCTTATTTATCTATTTTCACAGTCTAGTTTCTAGCTATTGTCCCAAGATGCCTTTTTTCCTGCTCTTTTTCTTTGGTGGTATCTTGAACTTAATCTATTCAGTCTTGCAAACCCAGGCAATGACTCTCACAACTGAGGCTGAAACCACAATGGAGTGTTCATACATGTATGTTTATAACATACTTATGTCTCCAGCACAGGGAATTTATACCCCTGGTGACAAAAATAACATACATAAAATCCACATCTGTTCTTCTCCACTTTCCAGTCATGGCTAGCCGTGGAGGCCTGCATGCCTTAGGCAGTCAGATCAGGATATTTCCCGTGGCACTAAGATACTGCTACAGGGTACAGAGGCACACAAATCCTAATGCCATTTGTAGAAAGCGAATCTCTAACATCCATCTTAAGTGCTCTAATCACTGCATGGTGTTAGAAGAGCAGGGGGAAATGAGAAGGATTTCCTCATATTTTTTTTTTGTATCAGAAATTTCTGCACTGATGTGGTGCCAGCTCCTCAGAGATGCTTTGCTGTGAGTCTGGCCTGGAGCAAAGCATGAAATTCCATGCGGTTTAGGCTTAATTCCTTCTCCCCAGCCTCTCCTCTTAGTTACCATTGTGTCAGCTTTTGTAAAGCCTGTTTTGGAGGTGTCTAATAGCCTCCATGCATCTCATCCAAAGCTTGGGTGCACAGCTTGAACCTGGGGGCTGACTCCGCAGGATTGCTCCCCTGTGGCACTGCCTTACAAGGGGTCAGAGTGCTTCAACAGCTTTGCAAAGGTGTAGATGATTTTCGGTTTAAGGTTTTTTCTTTATCTGTTACAATTGCCAGACAAATCCTACAGCTAACAAAGTGATAGACCTGTTTGGTCACATTCAAAAGTACAGAGGAAAACTTCAGTTCCATCACATCTTGCAAACAGCAATTTCTTGCTCTATGCTGATGTGACATCTCCATTGACTAATCATTAGATCAGTGTGATTTGGTTAATAATGTGGAATATAAGTAACTAATGTCATGTCATCCTCATCATCAAACTAATGTCATCCTTATGATTCTAGCAATACTCAGCTGAGGCACACATTAGCAACAATTACTCTCTTGTGGTTTCCACCTATAAATTTCTCTCCCTCATTAAATGTACCAAAGTCTAAGATTTCTTTATCCAAATCTGTCATGAAGTGTTAGTGAAGCTGTCCTCACCACCATCACAGAAACTCTGTATGTTTAATGCCTTTCATAACATACTATGAACTCTACTTTTAAAATCTTTCTGGTAAAAATATCAACATTCACTATTTAGCCACATTCTGTCCTTTGCTCATATGGCTTAGGTCAGACAGGTAAAGGTGATGGGAAAAATGCAGATAGGCTGAATTAGCTGTGCACCTTAAAATACATTACTCATGGAAGTAGCAGGGAAGTGGGATTTAAAAAGGATTTGAGAAGAGTCAATTAAAAGTGGAATCAAGAAATGAAGAATGATGTTAGGGAGACTGTAACTATACAGTTACATAGGAGACCATACAGAAGAAGGCATAGGGGGGTTTTCCTTTAACTGAGACAGAAAGGAAAGTAAAAACTGGTGGAGGAGTATTTAGTTGAGCTTTCTCTGACTAGGGAAAGGTAAGATATTAATCTGTTACTTTAAGAAATGTTAATAGCACTTTACATATTTTAGTCCTTATAGTGTTGAGTCATCACAGAGGAGTTAGAAAAATCAGACTCATACAGAAGAAGAATCAAAATATTGTTTTCATGGAGAAGACAAACAGGTTTCCTGTAACTAAGATGGTCTGCAGGAGAGGTTATGCTTTTTGCATGGAAAGCGATGGCTTTCACAGAAAGTAAGGAAACAGCACCAGGATTCTGTTGCATTCCATGCACATGGCAAAAGATGCTCACTATAGGTTCAGAGAGAGATGAAGAATAGAGATATAGCTTTAATTTTTAGCTGATTATTCTGTTGAGTAGTATTTGTAACTGCTGGTTTCATTTTTTCTCTCAGTAGTTTTCTAGTAACACTGCACACTGTCAAAGTGAGCTCTGTGGTACACTTCATCTTTGAAATCAAAGCAAATAAATACACTACTGGAATTCAGATGTGTGTGTTTCTGTGTGTGTGTTAAGGAGAAGAGAAAATTGAAAACAGTACCCTGATTTTCTCTCCAGACTAGTACCCAAGAAGGAGGAGCAAAAGCCACTTCAGGAAAAAGAGGTGGACCGTCTGTTGGATTTCCTCATAAGCAGTGGTTTAGCAATAAAGCCAGTACACATTATAAATCTCCAAGTGCTACCAGATATACTGAAAGGAAATACAATAACCACACACGTGTGTTGGTATGGAAGCTTTCTAGCAAAACCAAGTGGAAATAAAATGAGATTTTTTGTAGCTTGCTCTAATATGGTGTTTCTTACGGCATTTAGCAAGACACTGGCTGAAAAAGTACTGAGCAAAAACTGTGTAAAAACCAACACCTGAATGGCTCAATCCTTTCTCTCACAAAGACTATGCCAGTCAAGGGGATCTTTCCTTTCCCATCCTGAGCCTGTTGAAGAGATTGAGGAACTCTTCTAAACACTCAACCTGCAAATGTAAACCACATGTGTGCTCCTTCCTGGCAGACCTCTCCCTTTCAGAGTCAGACCTTTCAAAAGAAACTCCAGAGCTGGGTGGATTTCAAGACCCTGAGCGCTTGAGCTTGCAGGATTCAAAGACCTTGGTGTGGCCCTCTGAATTGGAGGCCACTTCTTCTTCTAGGATGAGATAGGATCAGGTTCTGGCCACTGCCTTACGCTCTGCAGTGCATACCCATGTAACTGAGCCCCTGTGAGGAGCAGTGGCTGAAGTGCTCGTGAAACAACCACCTCCTGCCCTCCCCACAGCTCTCTCTGGCCCTTGCTATAAGCAGCTCCTGCTGGATGCCTTACAAGGTCTGCAGAAGACATATAAGTTTTTAAAAGAGATCCTCCCCCTTGCTACCCATCCTTCTCTTCCAGACCCCAAAATCTTATGCCAAAACAAACAGGCAGGAATATAATCCCAGAACGAGTTTAGATTTCGTCTGTACTTTTCAGTCCTGTTGCAAATACAGTCTAAATATGCATTCATGTATTTATATGGGGTGTCTGCTACTCAGACAAAATAAATCAAATAGTTGCTGAGTTCTGTGCATGTCGGATTAAACTGTGTCTACAACGTCAGTGATACAAGAGAATATTTTGGTTGGCTATTAATGTAGACAGCAATAGCACATGCAAACTGCAGGAATCTGTTGAATAAGACTAATTATAAACACTTTATTGCTTTCCCAAACATCCTGGCAGGTGCCCGTCCAGCCTGCACTGACAAATTTCTGCTTGCAGACTTCATGGCTTCCCCAGGCCATCTCCCTGGTACCTGATTTTCCATATTAGCATCAGAAACACAGTCCTCAGGCTTCTGCTTGGTGTCAATCCGTTATTTCTGCCACAGATGGAAGACGAAGGTGATTCCCGCTCTATGCTACATTTTTTTTTTCATAGCTAAGGGTGACCAGTGTGTTTCCTTCAATCTCCAGCTTTTACTAGGCCTAGGTTCACTTAACCTTCACCCGTGGGGCACACCAGCTACATCTCCCATCACTGCTCTTCGGATGCTCTTTAGCTCATCTGTATGTTCAGTGAGAAGTGGTGCCCTCAAAATACCAGGTGGAGCCTCCCCTGTGGTGAGAAGAGGGAAAGAATAATTTTGTGTCCTGCTCATCCACCCCTGAGCAACATCTGTTGTTTTCATGTTGGCATGATCGTGCCCTTCAGCTCACACCCTACCCTGAGCACATTTTCCATTCTTCTGCCAGGTACTAATGAAAATAGGGAACAAACACAATTGTGTTAACCCCACAAGTTCACTACTAACACAAAATTTGCAGTATTTGTAACTGACCTTCGAGCACGATCCAAACAGTCTTTTCTCACCTCAGAATTTCACCAGCACAGTGCTTCCCTACCTGGCTAACAGAAGAGAATCATCCCCTACGAAAGGCAAACACCATTTCTGCTCTCTCTGGAAAGCTCATTGCCTTATTTTAGAAGAACATTAGAGGGACTCACCAAGAAGAACTCCCATCAAAGTCACATTGTTATTTATCTGTTCTTTATCTTTCTCTCTTTGCCTACAGAGTGCCTACATTTCTCCAGGAACTGAAGTTACACCAACTGATTTCAACTTTGCTGCTCCTTCCCCCAGCTCTCTCAAAGTCCCTCTTCCACAGGGTCAACTCTCCCAGGTGACTGGGTCTGTTCAAATCTCCAGTCACGGGGCTGCCTTTGGAAATGAACTTTCCTCAGTGACTCTGTTCTTTGTACAGTATTATTGGGTAACCCGAGAACTGCAGATGTATCTGATTATTGGAACTGTGGAGATGATTGCCAAAAAACCCGAAACCATGACCTTTCCTTGAGTTGTTATCAGCCAAGCTGGTGGGGGGAAAGTGAAATGATTTATAACCATTCATTAAAATTAAACAAAACTGACTGTAGAGGTACATTTAATCTGAGAAGTTCAGGACTCAAAACCTGCCTGCATAGTTCGGGGTATTTGGACATGAGAAAACGAGGAATTATCTCTTGAAGCAATGTGAATGTCACTGGATATTATTTTTATTATGTTTTCTATTATACTTAAAAGATATCTTATTATTTATATTCAAGATTATTTCTTAATTTTATCATGGTTTATTAATTTAATATTTCTATTAATGATTTTGCAAAATCTAGTTTGATTATTTTAATAGTTTTTTTTAAAGTCCATTTTTAAATGGCCAGGGGCCATCACATGAAAACATAAAGTGGTACCATTTTTTTCCCCACTTACTTTAGAATTAAAAATGCAAGCAGTCAGTCTGGATTTTATATAGGATAACACCATCCCTTTATGCAATTAACTGCTTTGCAGAGGGGTTTTGAACTCTGGCAACAATTCGTTGACAAAGAAGACTCCTACAGACAAATGTGCACTCGGGCAGTCAATTGTGAATCTGTTCAGAGACTGTAATATGGAATTGCCATGCTTTGGAGAGTGGCCAGTGTCGGATTGGGATGAATTTGCTCCCAGTTCAATACATAATGTCAGGAGGCCCCCTGGAAAGCGATCCCCGCTGGTTATGCACAGCTCCTGCCACGGGCTCTATGTTTGGTCACCGAGCAGAGTGCGTGCAGCGAGCGGCCAGAGGCATTTCTCACTGGGCTTACAGCAAAAGCCAGCTAAAGTGCCTCCCACTGCCTGGCAGTGAAAAGGGGGATCAAGCAGCTCTCAGAGTGAAACTCTCTCGGGATGGAGGGGCTATATATAGGGGAGCTCAATAAACACCATTATGATCCACATGCAATGTGCCTGCCCGGAATTAAGGTCACATCCATGCTTTTGTGTGTGTTTCTCCACTGACTTGCTTGGCTCACAAATTAAAGAATTGCAGGTGAGAAGCTGGCTACATAATGAGGAGTTATAAATCCAACCAGTTTCCATCTGGCAAGCCCTTTTAGTCAGTACATGAAGCAACTGCTGAGGGAAGTCAGAATAAGATTTTTAAATCCACGTGTAAAATCCATTGTAAAGGTCAGGTTTATAAGGAGACCATCCCAAAACGCTAATGACATGACAGTTTTATGAGGCTGGAAAATGATAGCTTGGCAGAAGCTGAGTAATACTAGAGCAAGGGATTTATTTTAATTGGACTACTTTTTTTTTATTTATTTTTTATTTTGTCCTTGATCCTTCCAGTTCTCTCAGAGATGAAAAATGTAAGTAGCTCCCCACATTCAGCTGACAAATGAGGTAAGAAAAGGTTATTTATGTGAGGCATTACTCTGTAATTTTACCCTCCAAAGATTTTACATATTTTTCTGCAGAATGTGTTTTTGAATGTTAAGCAAATTTTAATGCCTATGCTTTACAAAGAATACACAGAACATCAACTCTTAATAGCTAGCCTCAGAAACAGAAATAGTAAGAGATTTTACACAAACTTTAACACAGTTTTAACTTAGAGAAACTGCATTTCTCCATAGGACAGGAGGACAATGTGTCCAGAATAGCTTGTAGTCAAATGTATGTTTAACAGAGATGTATGTACACCCTAAGAATAAGCCATTGTATATATAACCAGAGCAAAATTACTTTTTAATTTGCAATATAAAAATCTCTCTCATCTTAATACTGTTTCTCCAAAAAGTAGTATCAAATACCACGTCTGGGTTTGCTGGTTTTTTGTTTGTGGTTTTTTTTATCTTGTGCAATGAGTTAATTCACTCTCTAGAAGACTGCAAGCACTGGAACACATCCTTCACACACAGTTCTTTTCATGCTGAAGCTTAATGCAATTTTTATTAAAAAGCAGTTTCAAGTTTGGCCTCAAAGCATACATCTACCTATCAAAATATGGCTATAGATATGCTATAGCATATTATCTATCTATACTTATACAAAACATACAATATCTATCTATAGCTGTGCTAGATATTTGCTTATACACTTCTGTGTTTCCCACAGTTCCTTTAATCAATGGTGAAAAATAGGAATATTTTTAAAAATAGGAAAAATAAGAGCACTTTAAACATAAAAATTGTCCATTCTCTTTTCTCTAAGGAGGCTAAGGATCTTTCTCTAGGTCTGCTACTTTCCTGTAGCACAGCATTCTGAAAACACAGCTGGTGTCTCAGCACCCAGGGGTGTGGGGTTTATTAGGGTGCTCTGCACGGAGTGTGCAGGCCTGATCCTGTGAGGTGTTGAGTGCTTCCCAGGAAGCGATGAGCTCTCTGAAATCCCTGTGACTCAGATCCCCAGGCCAGGCAGACACTGAGCACATCTACCCCAACACCCTCCTGGGAGTCCTCCAACCTGGTCCTCAAGTGTCGCCTTTATGGAGGTTCTCAGGTAATACATTGATCATCCTGGTAATGAGGCAGGGTGAATTTTGGGCAAACGTTGCCTGCTGTGGAGTTCACTCTGCCAAAGTACGGAAGCATTTGTCCACTTTGTGACTGCAGTGTGTTTGGATGTAGCTGCTCGGCAAGGAGGGCTGGTGTGCAAACCCACTGGGGCAATGGGCTCCCTGTAGAGCCCGGCTGGATGCTGCAGGTCATTTCTCTTCCCTCAGCCCCAGAGCCCTGGCAAAACCAACCCCCATGGGGCAACATTCCTCCTCCAAAGAAGCCTCTCCTGCTCAGAGGCTCTTGCAGTTGCCAGGTGGCTTCCTATCCTTCCCCCCTCTCCGGCACACCATGGCCAGGGGATCACACAACTGAGCATGGATCATGTTCTGCTTTGGATAACTCTCAAGGCTGAGGGAAGTAAGAAGGAAAGGCTTCTCCTTCCCGTGTCTGAATAGTTTCCAAACCTCCCCTTAATCCAAGTTTGGGAAAAAAAAGCAAAAAAGCCTCTTAGTTTCAGGAAATTTGAACACTTAACAACTCTTTCTCCTCTCGTGAACTATTTGCTGAACTTCACCCAAATTAACAAATTGGTCTGACGTGTTCAGTGAATAAAGTGACCAGCAGGCACTCTAGTAATTATTTTCTTTTATCACTAGTACAAGCCTAGATGGCACAAAATGTTGCTGCCCAGTGACACAAGTAACAACTGTATTAGCTGCTGGCTGCAGGGTAGCACGTAGCACAGAGATACTTGAGGTAGCTTTAAATTGGCTAGCTGGCGTGCTGGCCATTTGTTCACCTGCAAAAGCAGAGCGGTGAAGTTGGGATATCTCATGTTTTGATATCTTATGTGAGCATTTTTTCCTCGTCATCACAACACACTACCTTCTGCAACAGTGAAGACCCTCAAGGACCAAACCTGAGAATGTGCTCCTTGTCAGAGAGATTTTGTTTGTTTTAGCATTTGTGATGTGAAAGAGATTAAAACCAATCTAAAAAAAAAGAAAAAGAAAAAAGAGAGCCTAGTTTTTTTTCCACAAAAGCTTTTTCACACCTGCAACTCTGTGCTTTAGAAGACTGGAAAACTAAAACTTTAGCTGAGTTTTATCTCTTTACTTTACATATTTTCATTCCTGTGTCCTGACCCTACTAGGACTAAGCCCAGAAGGGAGAAAATGCTTCTAGAGTATGACTTTTCACAAAAACTTAAAGAACAACTGGCAAAGGGAGAGTTCAACCCACCTAAAGTCCCAGCTGGTCTGTCATTAGCAGACAGTAATTAACTTCTTGTTTCAGATGAGTCACTTTGGTACATAAAGGCATGTGTTGTATACATGTGTATATGTAAATGTAAACTTCCCCATCTGGCCATAATGTAAGGGCCTTGCTTCCCATTTATGTGGAAAAGCAAATGTTGTTCCAAGAGGGAAATCCACTGCGGGGTCTCAATAAAAAGATCTGCCAGACAGGTAGCTCTATCTGAACTAAGATCAGTCGTCTGGCTGAGCCTATGTGGTTACAGGGAAAGCAAATGAAATCTACTTTGGGCTTTGGGCTGTTTTATTGAAAGGTACAACACCATTTGAGTGGGTTTGTATGGAAAAAAAACGTAGTTATATATAAGCTTAGTGCCTGATACCTTGACAGCACTGCAGGGATATATTTAGCTTGAATGAACTCCTGAGCCCTGGTTTGAGTGCATTCAACTAGGGCATGTTCCTCTCCATGCTGGGAAAAGAGGATTCCATTAAGATCTTATTCTGGTGCACCAGCAGCCCAAGCCACTTGACTTTCCATGCAGTAAGTCACATGAATTGAATATATAAAGCAAGCAGAGAACACGGCGTAAGGATTTTTTATCCCTGACTGATAAAAGGAAGCATGTGCTGATCTTTTTGGACAAATCACTGCTCTCAGCTGAAACCTCCATACCTCGTCCTGTGAGTATGTTGAAGAGGATGGGCACTTAAAGTGATTGGGCAAAAGTCCAGCATCACTTGACAATAAAGCCTTACTTAACACATATCCTGTTGGGGCTGCACAGTTGTTTTAGTGATCAGATACAGCAAAAAGCAGTTCCAGGGATATGATGGCAACCTGAGAAGCACTGTGCAGCGATGGAGAGAGCACAGCCCCTAGAGTGAGCTGAGCAGACCAAAGCTGATCTCTACTGTACGTGGCCAGGCTCTCAGGTTACACCATTTAGGCCACTGCTTACCAGGAGCCATAGAACTAATCACGTGTGTTTGGGGGAAAGGCACGATTTATCAGATCCGAACCCAGAGGTTCATGTTCTCTCTCTTTACCTAGAAACGATGGTCATCCAAGGTTACGGGAGAAGTAGCTGGGAGATCAGCATGGAATAGCTCTCCTGGCAGCTGCCTTCGTCTGTTAGGCAGCTTTTCCACCCCGCAGCACATGGCTTTGCAGCTGGCACAAAAGGCAAACAGACAAGACAGAGGCTCACGAACAAAACCCTTTTGCCCCCTCACGCATTAATGCTCACTGAAGATGAGTCACACTGGGCTTTCACAGAGAGGTCTCTGGGTACCAGTGTGGAAGAAGTTCATGACGTTCATGTTTTTAACAAGGTAGTTTGGTTCCCAAGCCTGGTTACTCAGGAAATGGTTGGGGAGCTGAAAATTCAGTACTGTCTCAGCATGCTGCTGCAAGAGGTGAAGACATGCTTGTCCTTTTTCACATTCTGCCCGGATTTTATTTTCAGATGTCAGGTTTATAAAGCTAAGTACTAGAAGTAGTGCAAAAAATATTTAGTATAAATGTATTAAAAATGCACCCATGTAAAAAGAATATCTCAAAGAGGAAACCACTAAAAGTTCAAGAAACAACTTTTTCTATTTCATCATCTTATCAGAAGATGATACAACCTATGACTGAAGCCAAAAACTGTGCCTTTGCTTAGGGTGGACACCACCCTCCTCCTTTAGCAATAAGAAAAGTCAGCAGAGCTATAAGTATTCCTGGTAATACTATGATTCACAGATTCATGGAATATTCTGAGATGGAAGGAACCCACCAGGATCATAAAATCCGAAGTTTTCCGCAATTGTATAACCTCACTGTTCTTTTTTTGCAGAGCGTTTCCCTGCAAATGAGTAACTACTGAGAAAATAAAGGTAGAATTCCTTGAGTGACCAGCTGACCTGCCAGAATACAGGTTATCTGATCTTCTCTAAGCCAAAGTGATCTGATCTTCTCTAAGCCAAAGTGGTTGTCAGTACTTTATGGCTATAAGGGCTGGCCAGTAAGGTAGAGCAGAAGAACAGACTAGTTAAAAAATTAATGTTTAAAATAATAGACGATTTGTTGCCTTCACAGAAGAAAAACACAATGAGAAAAGGACTTTTAACAAGAAGTTTATCTGATTTTTTGTATTTGCAAACTAGAGAAATAAAACTAGATCTGGGCTTGTATCTGGGTACTTCTCATTGATCAGGTGTCCCTGAAGACAAACTTTCTCCCATTTTGACCAGAGGATCAGCTGCTCTGTAGGTTTTACAGCATGTCTCCAGACTGACACCAGTGTGAAAGCACAATTTGTGAATGCTTGCTCCGCCTGCTGAATAACCTGCAGCACTGGCTGCTGCAGCATTTTCACCAGGCACAAGATGGAAATTTCCACCCAGCTGGGCATGACCTGACCTAAGTTTTAAACAAAAGGGCATGGTGGTGTACCATGTTGGATTTGTATTGATCAGGCAGCATTTTACCAGCTCTCCTGAGTCTAATTTTAAACGCAGTGTATCATAGCAAGAATCCCCATTACCTCCTTTGTGCTGGACAGGACCAAAGTATATCTCAGTAGAAGACAGGAGAAAGAAGTGAGACATACAAAATTTTTTGCTTTAAGAACCTGGTACTGTCCACAGACAATTTTTTTCTGGTCACATTAATGTGTTTTTGTCACCCAAGTGTTGAGGCAGGGGTGCAATAGCTGCACTGGCTATTTATAGAGGCACTGTATAAAGATCAACAGATGTTTTTGCAGCACAGCCATGTATTTCAAAGGTTACTTGTGAAGTCAGACCATTAGGAAAAACTGTAATTCAGAAATTCACAGTAAAAGCCCTGAATTGTTGAGGTTGTCCAGAGGATCCACCCATTGTTAGGCTAATTGCTGTTGTGGTCTGACCCTTGGGGGCTACTTCCGTCTTTGATCAAAACTGATTTAAAACATAGAAGTATGGAAAAAGCAAGCCAAAGTTTGTGATGCTGTCAATAATCCCAGCAACACCTCAGACAAAGTACATGTTAAATTCTTGGCTCTTGATTAGAAGTTAACTGTATTGCCAATCCCAAACATATAAAATTGAAATTAATATGATTTTTAAAAACAGTATAGATAGACATACTGCTCTGGAGCATCCACTCACTCAAATTCTCACATCTATCACTCAAATTCTACTGTAAAATCACAGGTAATTTTTTAAGGGGAGGTGACGCTGAAAACCAACCTACATACCAAAACACAACACCAATCCTACCACCATCATGGCAATGTTGCAGTGCAGCTGTGGGGTTTTGCTAAAAAACAGTAAGTACAAACTATCCCTTTCAAAATACAGCACATTTTGGTGACAGGATGATTGCAAAATGCTTCCAAGGCAAGTTTCAGCTAAGTCAGTATAAATGCATAATTATTGTTTAAGCATGGCTAGTGCAGGCTGAGCAGTCCTCAGGCATCTACATGGTCAAGGCTTTTTTTATAGGGACTGGGAGCTAAGTGTAAAAATGATCATCATTATCACTGTTAATGAAGGATGAAGAGCTCAAGCTAACCATGTGGTAGAGCCATCAGGAAGGATGTCAAAAATTGGCTAATAAAATTTAGTAAGTGTGAAGTTCATTTGACCTTTCCATATGGAAAGTGAGCTCTCCATACAGAGTGAGCTCTCAGAGCTGCCAGATGGGAGGAAATATCTCCTACAATGCCTTCCCTGCTCTCAGTTTAGCATGTTGAGCAGAACAGAGCCTGTGCTTTCACACATCTCTCATTACATCTGACGAGCAGCACAGATAACCATCAGGGAGAATACTCTGACCTTCATGAGGCATTCACAGAGTCCTGAGCCAGAAGTGGCCAACTTTGCCAGCATCCTGATAAAATTCACCTCCTGATAAAGTTCACTTGAAGGCAGCCTAGAACAAGGCTGTGCTTGGGTCCTTTGTGCTGACTGCTTGTGCAGTGGTACAGAGGAGAGCCAGAGGAAAAGTTTCTGTCCAGAAGATCCCAGTGAGGTTTCAGCAGCCTTCATCAGGTGGTCACTATCCTTCTGCTGTGCTGGTCCTAAATTACAATCCTTGTTGATTTAAAATGTTCCATATGGTACAAAGAGGCAGAAGGTACAGTTTCCCACTGAGTGATTAGAAGTGACCCCTGCCCAAAAAGCTTGACTACTTTTGCCTAGAATGAGGCAAAGCTTTTGCAGGGTAAGTATGGCAACTTGCTTTATTTGAACCTTTTCAAACTGCTCTGATAGTCCCATGGGATAGTTCTTCCCATGGGAAGTCCCAGAGAAATTCAGGTTGTGGTGGATTTCTCCAACACCTTCTTGTCTCTCAGGTGTAATTTATGGCTTATGTTCAGCTTAGATGTTTGCCTCTTACAGGCAAATTTTTGTAACACTGCATGATGCAACCACATTTTAAACAAGCTAACACCTGGCATTCTCCAGGATGGGGCCAGTGTCTGCAGGGACCTTTAAGAGTCCCCTGCTAAGCAGCAACAAGGCAGGAGCACTGAGGGGCATCTAAGGGACAGATTGGCACCTGTGGGACAGAAGAGACATCTGTTGTGGCCATATTTTAGCAGCGCTAATCCAGGTCAGGAAGAGCAGGTTTGAAGCCCTCAGGGTTTAAGTCAATCATATTGAAATGCTGTGGGCGGTAGACGGTCTGATAAAGGTCTAGATGGGTCATGTTCATTCAAGGCAGAAGACATTTGGGAATTTTAAGGAAAGCTAAACCCTTGCCAGCCGTGCCTGGCTGAAGTAGGTGGCAGAGGGGAAGAGAGATCAGTTGCAGCTGTCTTGTCTTAGTGCAGGAGCGTGGGGATGCATGTGCAGCTCTCAGGAGCTATTTGAGAGGCTCTGGCTTTGGACACGAGAACAGCGTGCATGGCAGGAGGTGCACAAGGACACCCAGAATGTGCCCACTCCGTGCAGGGCAGTGCAGGATGGCTGTGCCCCCCATCCCTACGGATACCTACACCTCACGGCCTTGCTGTGCAGCAGCTATATGTCTTTGTACAGAAATACCCTTTTCACTGCTCTTGTAGCTCATGGATGTGATCACATTTCATTCGTTTCCTTTACAGACCACAGGGTGGCAAGGATTCCTCGGCACTTGGCTTCATCACAGCGAGATGACAAGCTGGAAACCGAGGTCCTCAGCACTTGGACTGGTGGAGCCATATGGAGTTCTCACTGCCCAGGAGTGAACAGAAACTGGTGCCACAGCAGCATGAGCTCCACTGTTTGGAAATGCAGGCTACAGTTTCTTCCCACAGGCGGGACACAGGACGAAGAACAAAACAAAGACTCAGATGCTGCAGCAGAAGATGGGCTTCCAGGTGGAGTCCATAAAAGGTCAGGTCTTCATGTGTTCCAGGTCTTCAGAGCCTAAAATGGACTGATGGCACTTCAAGGCCCCGCTGATGATTCATGCTGCAAAAAAACTTCAGAGGGCAGCAGGTGCCAGCACTCATCAGCGGATGAAGTGCAATTGTTTTCTAGTCAACAGAGTAATTTGAAAAGTATTTGTGCCATCTTGCTAAAAACACAAACTGTGTCACATTTATTTTTAGGTGCAGATATCCATCCAGGAAGAAACCACAACCAGTTATGTCACACATAAATAAGAGCTACCTGCTGATACTGCCTCAGAATTTACTATGGTGCTTTTTTCAAAGGCTAGCTACCCGAAGCCAAGGTTATGTTTTTCCTTGCCACACGGCAATGTATCCCAACTTTAATTTACGTCTCACACCACCTGCTTTCTCAGGGAGTAAAATACTCCCTGGGATGGAGGTGTTGGGCAGGGAAGAGAGAGTATGGGGAGCAGGATTGCAGCCCTCTCCTCCTCGACATCCTTCTATCCCACACTTTTGTCTTTTTAATCATAAAAGTTATACCACACTTCTTTTAATCATGAAAAAACACCAAACAGCTCCTATATCAGCAACAAAACTTGTGCTACAGAGCAGACACATGAGTCTTAGAAAGGGATCTGTGAATATACTTGTATAAAAATGAGAAGGGTTATGCCAAAAGAAAAGCTTTCTGAAAGACTTCCTTAATGCTTTCTTTTATTTCTTGTGTCGTATGCTATTGACAGTACTGATTATCCATTGTCTCTCACTTCTGGTCTTAAAAGGCTGTTTGACCCTCAGTTCTTTCTGAAAATAGCCATGTCGTTCATGGTGCAAGGTTCTGAAATTATGCTTTCACTATTGTCACAAAAATCAGCATTTTTCTACATCCTCTTCACTTTATGGAAAAGTCAGACTGCAAACCCAGTGTGAACAAGTACTACTTAACTCATTAAGTCTGTATGTTTTCTGACTACATAATTAATTTTGAATACATAACTTATTTTGAATACTTAACCAAAGGATCAAATACAAACCGACACATATCAGTGGGTAACATTAGGGATTCACAGTTCTGGTTTAACTCTAATGTTAATGCTGGGGCTTAAGAGTTAAGAGCTCTGATGTCATTTTGTCTTCTTTTTCCTCTGAATTTTTATCATCATCCTCACTATTTATGGCAACATAATGAGATAATTATGATGCAGTTACTGCACTGACAAAAACTGTTTTTAGAAACTCATACTAGTTTCCTTGATAGCTGCACAGATACTGGGCAACAGCCTTATGGATGGACGTTGGACTGGATGATCTCCACAGGCCCCTTCTGACTTTAATTTTCCTCTAATACTTTTATACATTAGTTTATACTGAAACATTTAATATTACCCTTTTTTGGATCAACCACTAGTTGATCCAAACAGAAATACCTCCACAGGGCAAAACAGCTTTGTGTAGTTCCTGTGTTTTCCAAGGCACAGTCCATCTTGGACACATAAACTCTAAAAATAGGGAATTGTTGTGTTCCAGATATCCACCAGCTTATTACCTGCCCAGCAGCCAGGCAGTGCTTTACAGGTAGGCTGGTTTGCCTGTATCTTCCTCAGACAGATTTCCCCAACTCGTGCCTGCTGGTGTTTCCCTCCTCCTGGGTACACATCTGCATGGGGACTTCTTTTTTATACTACATCATTTTGTGAGCTACAGATTGCAATGGAACTTCAGTTTCTCTACCACAGATTGTATACTGCTCTAGAGACACTTAGTGTTAAGGTTAAGGAGCCATCTCATTTTAATTAAGCCAAAGTTTAAGATTTTAAATCTTTGTTTAAGATTTTAATTCTCATTCTTATGAAACTATATATTCCCTATTTATATTTAAACTCAGGAGCAAATTACTTCCTATTTAAACTCAGGAGCAAATCTATCAGATATTCTTAACCTATAGGTTTCATTAGGGTCCCCCAGAGCGACATGTGTTTACAAATTCCCTTTTTTATTTCTCCTCGATGACATTAGCTTTGAGAAGGAGCAGGTGTTTATACCATGACCCACAGATACTGAAAGCTATTTAAATATAGTCTGGAGAAAGTCATTGCTAGGACTACAACCAACAACTAGGCTCTGGGCTCTCTCTTTTATTTTCTGCCTCTCACCTCTCCACTCCAGGTTATTTCTTTCTTCCACCATTCCTTGTTCAGCACTTCTAGTTCCTATCTACCCTGTCATTACTCTTTTGATAGCTTGTCTGCCTCCAGACCATTTGCCTCCAAAATTTGATGGAGCATGTCCTGTGCTGCAAGAAAACACCTGAGCTTTCCTTTGCTCTCAGGTTCCCCAAGAGTTTACAAACTGCTTTCACACTTGGGGAAGTGTGTTATTGTGCTGCTTCAGTGCCTGGGGCTACTCTCATCTATCTTTCCTCTGCTGGCATCATGAAAAAAACTTGTCCAGGGCATCATTTCCACCCCTCACCACCGAAAGCTTCAGTGATTTAAAGGCTCTTTCTCTGTGTGGTATCTCAAAGCATATATCAAATGCACATAATTTTCCTAGTCAACAGTTCAGAGTTAGATATATTTTATCTATTCTAAAGTAACTAGGAACAAAATACTGTTCTAATGCTTAGGTTAAAAAAAGCTACACTATTGCCTGCATTTTTCTTTCGGTAAGAATTTTTTCTCCTTCACTGCTGCTTTTGTGCAAGTGGTAAAAGCAGTTCAAATACAGTGAAATTGTTGGTTAAGAAGTTAAAAGGTTTGAAAAAAGGAGTGGTTTTAAAGACTGTTTTCTGCCCTTATCATTTCTGCACTCCTTTACTTCCTCTCATGGTATTATTCTTTTCCTAATGCCACAGAAATGCTCAAAGGCTTTGTTTTTGGTGAATTGAAAGGCATATTTTTTTCTGTCTTCAGTGAGAAGGTAGGGGCACAGCCTGGAGCAAACAGGACTGCTCGCCCCTCATTAAAAAGGAAAACAAGAAGTCCCTGGCTAACCCTCAAGACATGGATGTGACCCTCTGAACCTCTCATTTTTTCCACTCACCTCCCATGCCCCAAAGCATGGCAGCCTGGCGGTGTAGGAGCAAAGTCAAGAACAGCATCAGCCACGTTACATATGTTTGGTCTGCAGTATACCTCCTTTGTTTTCCATTCCTGCTGGGATGAGGTGAAGATGCTGTGATATGTCAGCTACACAAAGAGCAAAACATCTGCCTGAAATCCTGTCTGTGTTTGTCTCATTGTTAAAACATAAAACAAACAAACAAAAAATCCTGACTAGGTGATGAGAAAAACTGGGCAAATCTGTAGCTGTCAGACAAAGTCCTGCCAAGAAGGACAATTTCATTTTTCCACTGCTCTGGCTTCAGACTTCATGGGCTAACCCCAGCTGCAGAAATTTAAATCTGTTGTTTAAATTTAGGTGACAGACCACCTTTATGGCTCATCTGGACAGCTGCAATGCTATCCCAAGTGGATGGGGAGGAGGTTCAGAGCAATCACTTCATAGATGAACCCTTAGATATTGCCTCAAAGAGTATCAGGATGCTCATATCCCTCAGAAATTACCAACTGCCATTGCTATCTCTACTCTCTGTCTGCTCTCTTTACACTTACTTTATTTCATATGACTATATTACAATCGTATTCAGGATTACTCACAAAATAGCAAGTGCCTTCATTCGTGCATACACTATTTGCCTTTCTGATTAATGTTTCCCAAAAAGGAGCTCAGAGAGCTCCTGACCATCACCATCACTACCACCCTCACCCCTCCAGAAGCCTTTGACCACTCTTCAGGGCTGACTCTGACTGGTTTCCCTGCTCAGGTGACTGTTTGCAAAAGCAGAAGTGGATGAAGCATGACTGCCTCAAACCTGTGTTCTGTCCCACTTGGAGGGGAGCCAGTTCTGCCCAAAATTAACAGTACATTAGCAGGCCCATGAAGCCTTGTACTCTCCTTCGGTGCTACAGTAGCAGCAAGCCTTAGAGCTCATGTCTTCCATGGCACAGCTCAAAACAATGCTGTCATTAACAAAAGAGATTTGTCCCAAATTTGTCCCAGCTTCCCTCAATGTACATGCAGGCAACAAGTCCCAAGGCAGGCGTTCAGCTGTAGAAGTAGTCATGGTGACAGAAAGCAGCTCAAAATTCTCCCACCACAGAAACCCACTGCTAACTCATATTTGTGCTGCACTGGGCCTGCCAGTGACAGGAGTGACAGATAGCTGTCTGGCAGTATTTATACCACAGGCACCACTGCAGTATCCGGGGAGTGCGGTATAAATACAGACCCAGCGATAGCCAGGGAAGCCCAAAGAGTGGGCGAGGAGGGTGAGTGGCCAAAGCAGCTGAGACACATGCTGATTCAGTGCATCTCCCTCAGCTGTCCTCAGCAGCAGGTTGACATGGATTAGAAGTTGGGAAGATTGAAAGAACCGATCTTTCTTTTTTCCTCTCTGCTTTAACAGCTCTTTCTCGCCCTCAGCCCATAAGGTTTGAGTCTCCAACCACTGCACTTTGCATTATTATATAAAGCAAACATGTAAATATTTCCTCTATCGAGATTATTTGGCTCATGCCTGCCAGCCTGCAGCTCTCAAAAGATGAGGTCAGAGCTGTCATCTCTGCCTTACAGGTGGGGAAATCCATACCAGGGGAAACTACTGTGCCTCAGAAGACCTGGAGCTCTGCTTAGAGTAAAGAGGTTCATGTTCTCGCTCAAAAATCCAGTCACAGGGCTTTTAAGGTAGAACAACAGGTAGAAACAGGTTTAAATGCAAGGGAAAAGGAAATGGTTGTTCAAGAAAAACTCCTGGATGTGGATCTCTCAGTCACATGTTTAGTTTGTTCCCAACACACATTAAAGGCAAGTATTTTCAACTGTCTGAAGAGCTGACTTTCAGCAGTAAAATCAGCGAGAATTTGAAATATGAGCTTAGCATGTTGATTTCTTTCTTCTCTATAAATAAATTACAATTCTCTATTTCCAAAGGAAACCTTTGAAATAATATAGGCAGGGAAGAATCCCTCACACAAGATTTGCAACAGGTTGTTGCAAGCATGTTGCTGGCATCAGGATGCTTCTTCTCTTCTGGTCTAACGGTGCTTGAGTACCCCTCCTCACTAGAGAAGGAAGGGCACTTTGTTCTATTTTTTCCACTCAGGATACTGTATTTTCTGCTGAAGGAATGTGACTGCCACAGCAGCCTACCTACTTGCTGCAATTCCCACAAGAAGTATTTCTTTTTGGACTCTGCTGCTCTGCAGGGAGCTGGACTTGTCAGCAGCACCCTGGAGCGCAGATTAAATACTTAGCAACTACTTTTTGTCACGCCTTCAGAGCCTCTTGTACAGATGGAAAGGCTGGAATGAACTGTTCTTGAGGGTAAAATCAGATTCAGGAGGGTGAAATTAGATTTGGAAGCCCCTTTTTGCCTGCAGCAGTGGAAGTGGAGGAGTGAAAGTGCACTTACAGCGCAAAATTTACCTATGGCTTGTGCAATTATTATCGTTTGACTAATTTGAGCTACTTCTGCCCTTGCAAAAGAAATATTCTACTTTGATATTGCTGGAAAACGCTATAATTACTACTCACCTCTTTGCATGTAGAAGGGCATATGGACATTACCTCTTGAGAACAGCATTTTTCAATCTGTCCTGGCCTGATTCACTTAACAGCCTGGCTAAGGACTCTCTCTCCCTGGTAATTTGGCACTCCAAGCTCTGTAGTAGATCACCAAGGTAGTCTAAACCAAACCCAGCTTTCTGTGAGGCCTTGGCTTTTCTGTGTGCAATCAGTGGGAGAGCTTTTGGGAAGAGTTCTCGGACAGATACCTTCTTAGCTCACTTCTCTGAGGAAGGTGCCACAGCACCAGTTTGCTTTGCCTTGGCTTGATTGCAGCACATCCTCAATAATATTTTGCAAGTACAGGATATCTTTCCAAAATCTTTCAATCCTAGTCATGTTTCCCCCATTTTTGCAGCAGGCTTCAGAGGCAATTCCCACAGTGACTTTGCTGCGGATGCTACTTTTTTGCAAAATAAAAATCTGTAATAAGAAAGATCCGTTTATCAGCTTGACAATACAAGGGCTCCCTGAAGCCACGGGGTTTGATCATGAAAGATCTGATGCAGCCCTTATTTCCTTGCAGTGTGTGCTCCTGTTGATAACCATCTGCTCTGTATTGCTCTGAAGGACCTGACAGATCCACAGTACCAGTTCTGTGCCAGCTCCTCCTGGGTAAGATTTCCTCTTTCCTCCCCTGCTGCTGCTGTTACTCAGCAGAGTGTACACATATTTATGCTTGGACATCACTGAAACAGCTCTGCTTCAATGCATTGTATTTCTATACATTTCTAATGTTAAAGAAAAAGAGTAGGACAAAAAAATAAGGGATTTTCTAGTGTCAAGCTGTTTAACTATCAAGGAGGATCATTTATACTCCCCATATTTAGATCCTAAAGGAAGTTTTCAGTACTTAACTACATGCTGGTGGCACAGAGGACCAGTTGAACCTTCCCACAATGTGAAGCAACCTAGAAATGTGAGCAGAGCCTGCCACTTAAAAATCCAAAAAGCAGTTTTCACCTTGAATCCCAAACAAGTAAAAGCTCATTTTTCAAAGTGCTAACAGGGGCTGCTGCTGCCTAGGTTATTTCTTGTAACCATAATAGCAGATGAAGAATCAAAGTGACATTTTCCTTCTTGGCATCAACTAAACTGCCCCCACCTTCCCCCCTGCACCTGACTCCACAGGTTTTTTTTTCTGGAGATGCTGATTAAGATCCCTATTTGTGCGCTGGTGAGACATCTCCAAGGTATGCTGGATGTGCAGCTCTCCTTTGATGAACATGATGATGAGCACGCAACTGTTACTTAGATGGATTTTTATCACTTGCAAAATATGCCACAGAATAACTGCTGTTCAGCTTCTTGGAGCTTTGTTACCTCCAGATCTATTGCTATAAATTTGCTGTCTGCAGCTTTACCAGAAGCACTCTGACATGACTTGCAACCAATACAGAAACCAAAATAATGTTCACAAACTCCAGCAGATAAACATTTTGCTCTATTCTGAGATCTCTACCATTGAACCTGCATTTTTTATATGGAGTGGTTTTGTTCAATGAACATTTACAGAGTTTTGCTTTATTTCTGTCAGCATCAGCACTGCTATTAAACCTGTAGTAAACCAACCACGAATTTCAGCAACATTTCCTAAGCAACTGAACTTCATTTTAGCAGTTTCAATCTCATCAATGAGATTGAAATGAATCTCAATAATTTCAAATCTCATCAGTGCTTTTCTCTGCCATGCCATCTCCATCCCAGAAGACAATGACTTTCAAACTTTCATTAGGCATACAGAAAGGGATTTGCTTGTAAAAGCACCTGGGTTCTGCTCCCAGCTGTGGTACAGGTTGCTCGGCTTTACCAAACCAAGCAGCCTAACTGGGCTTGTGACTAAGTATTTCTGATATTTGGTGCCATTCTGTGCCCAGTTTTTAGCCACACCAGTGATGCCACTAGAGTGGCACTACAATCTTTATAGTTATACAATAATAGGCTACAGAGCTACAAATATATATGAAGAATATATAAAAGTCAAAATCAGTTTGGCATCACCAGAAGCATAAAAGCCCACAGATCTCTGTGTGACACTGGCACGCCCTGTGAAATCTTCAGGCGACACATTGCTGAGTCTTTCAAGTAAAAGAGCAACATACATGTGGTGAAGTGCTACAGGCACTTGCAACTCTTCAGTAAAGCCTCTTTGCTTTGGTAGATGTTTAGGGCGTGACTTTCATCTTGTCCTCAGGACTGTGAGGATGATTCCCAGGGGCAGGATCCTATGATCCCTACATAAAAATGGCAAGGAAGCCGTCTGATTTATATATGAAGCTCTTAGGCTTTTTGTATTTGTGCAATATTTAATTTTTACACCAGTTAGTGAAATGCTTTCTGTGGGTATAGCATATATACTTTGGCCAGCACTATGGTTTGTTTTTTGGTTTTTTTTTAAGGCTGGAAGGACCTGGGTTATTATAGACAAGAAATGTAGTTTAAATAACTGAAATTTCCTGGATGTAAGTGGAGGCTTTTGCCCTTGTGTATAGTTACACTTCTCCATGGATTACAGACCATGGGGTTTTTGGTTTTATTCCAGCTCTGACAAACAGACTCATGGACTATCAAATCTCTTCAAAGCAAGAAAGAACTTAATTAAATTAAAATGTTCATAAAAATACTGTTATAGAGAGCTAGCACCTTATTAATTTCTTGTCCCAAACTTAGGATTTCCTGGGAGCTCACACATAGCCCAGTGCCCCTCCAACCCATAACATACCCTAAATCCAAAAACTGGAGAAATGTCAAGAAATAAAGGTGGCCTACAAAAGGTCCCAAATCCTGGTTCCAGGTGTTGCAACTTAAGTCTGTCAGAACTGAGAAAGAAAACAAACTAATTTACTGAATAAACATGCATATCGAATTTCTGAGTTCAAAGAGGAGATTCTTAACTTCCTAAAACCAAATCAGGCCATAATAACAATAAACCCCCCATGTTTCTAAAAGTCTCCTCCATTTTCTTTACAGTATCAAGGCCATCTCTCAAATCTCAATTTCCTTAATGCTTCATCTTAAACCAGAAAAATCCTCACTGGTTCATTCTTGGGTCATACACAAATTCTCTCTTTGTTCAATTACATCTTGTATTTCAGGCACCTGTACTGCAGGATACAACTGTCTTTTGATTAGTTTCGCCTATCTGCAATGAAATTAGATCAGTGGCTGGACTTGGAGCACACCCCCAGTGTTGACAAGGTCTGAGCTATATCAACTTTTCAGCAGTTAAACATGAGTGCACCCTGCTCTGCTGTAAGGTAACAGAACCAAAGACCACTACCTGAAAGCTGTATTTCATCCAAACCAGAGCTGCTCTACAGTGCCAAAATCATGGTGACAAGGACACATCAAAAGCAAACTCCCCAGCCCCTCACTACTTTACTTGTTTATGTCAGTCAGTTTGGAGATTTTTAACATTTGAGTTATGTTTATCTGAACTAGTTTTCAAGGTCTAATTATAAAGTGGGGTGAGATTGCTGCTATGAAAGTCGCAGTATAAATAAGAGGGCTTGACGGGCTGATATGTTGGCACAGGTCAGACATGTGTGTCACGTGGGCTCCCAGTGCAGCTGTTGTGGTCCATGGTACAATAAATAGCTATAGGGAAGCAGCGTGGTCGTGCAGGATTTTTTAATACTCCCTACTGTGCCACTTGGCCAAGTGCACTTGCCTTGAAAAAAAAATAAAAAAGGTCAGTATCTGCAGTTTAAATGCAGAAAAATGCCAGTTCTGGTGCTTTTTGAAGGCTCTGCATGGCATGGTTGCCAGCATCCACTGCCCTCTCCCCTCTTTTTGCACAAACCTCCCAGCTGACCCAAGCTCGACTTTCCCCTCACCAAAACCAGCAGAGCACCTGCTCTCAATCCCTTGAGCAGGGAGGGTGTGCTGGGCACAGTAATGTGCACAACCTCTCCTGCCACTGCAGGAGAGATCCACTGCAATCACCCCACAATGGGCGTGCAAAATCATGCCTGCAAGCACAGGCAGATGGACATCTCAGGTAAGACCAGGCTTCTGGAGAGGATCTCTATTTATAACCTGCACCCTGCCAGGAGGCTGCTCTTGGGTGTTAATGTGACAGAGTATTGGTTTTAAAAGTCGCTGAAATGCCTGAACATGGAATGGAAGATGAAACTGCTGCTGGCTTGCAAATGGTCATTCATGACATGTGCTGGTGGGAGAAGCAGCCATCCATTTGCAGCACATCGAACACCCATTAGACTAATTAAAGTCCACAAAATATTAGTTGTAAAACACCTGCATTCTTTCTAAGGTTAGGCTCTCATTCATTTCAGAAAAAAATTGACCTGCCACAAGGCATATACATATTTAAATTAGCAACTGGCAGGGGACTGTGCTTTTGATGAGGCACTGAAAAATGCCTGGCATCTGTAATTCCAGCAAGATGTCTTCTGGGATTCTATTAGGCAGATAACATGCTATGCTCACATAATGTTAACATATTAAACCATGCTTCCTCTGCAAGGAAAAGGCACTATAATTGCAGTCATTGTTCTCAGAAAGCAATCTGCATCCCCTTTTTTACCCAGATTCTCAGTATCCTGCTTTTTGCATCAGCAGTGTCATAAAATGCAAAATGATGCAACATTCAAATGTTTTCAGAGCTGCTGACATAACATAATTTTATTAGGATAAAACAATTTTTCTCTTGAGCTCCTTTCTACTCAGGTCTCGGTATTACTTCTAAAGCCTGTCCCTGTATCCATAAACATTTGCATAAAGTGACAAGGCTATCAGGTTTGATAGTGGACAGGCACATTTATATGTCATTCATTAAACATTGTATGTTATTGGTTATATATTATTATGTTACTGTATTTATTATGTATGTTATTTATTATATACGATTTGTTATTTATTATATGTTATTTGAACATAAACTTTGAAGTTGCAAAAAGCCAAAATCAAAAAAAACAACTTATGAGCTGTAATAAGATCACACTACAGTCTTAAAAAACAGCTAGTAAAACTGTTCCCAACCTTTTTTTTCTCACCCCCTCTCTAGTTTAAACAATTTAATTCTGTATTTTATGACACTTTAACCTAAGCCTAGCCTTCTATGAGACTTTTACCTCAGCCTAAAAGCAAGCATTGTGTCTCCATCAGTTTTTGTCTCTGGTGGTCAGCAGTGTTTGTGGTCAGTGCTGCTCTGGCTGCAGTCTCTAGATTGGGCTCGACAGCAGGTATGTAATGCCAGCTGTGATGAGGTGGGAGTCAGAACTCAAGTGGAGCTGGCACCCCGGGCTTTGCTGCAGGACAGTTTTGTTTGGCTCCACATGCAAGCAGGAATCCCTGGAGCAACTCCAGGTGTGAGGACATTCAGGTCTCCAACCCTGAAGGTGCCTCCTGCCCCAGAACATTGCAGCCAAGAGCCATCTCTGAGGGACTCTGGAGCGGCTGCTCCTCTCCACATCTTTAATTACTGGGTAATCTGGGTGCACAGACTTGCCAACCAGGTCTGATTCCTCTTCGGCAGAGGCTGAACCTCCAGCAGGTCACTTGGCTCGAGGCACCACATGGCCCACAAGAGGAGCTGCCTGTCTCCAACCTTGCCCCTCACCCTGGCCTTTGGCAACAAGACCTGCTCTCCTCCACCTTCCCACTTCTGCTGCCACTAACAGCCACTGAAACGCACATTTCCTAATTTAAGGATAATTTCTAGGTGTCTGGGTTTATTTCTTGAGATTATCTTGGGGTTTGGCTGGACAGGAAAAGCAACACACATAATCTATTCAGAGAGCATGACATTGCTCTAAAGTGGGAAGTTTTAAAGAGGCTTTGGTTATGAAGACATGAAAAACATGTTGAAGATGTTTTAAGCACACATCTACTTTAAGCAGTGGATTGACAAAGTTCCTAGAAAGTTTTCCTTGTAGAATTGAAACTGGAAACACATAATCTTCACATCATTATCCACATTATTGAAACTGTGAAAACCAAACCACATGCAATAACACAGCTGCTCTAGCTAGAGGCATTTAATCTCCCACTGTCATCTCAAAATACACATGCTCCAGCTCCTGGTTATGCACACAGCAGTCAAGGATGAGGAAAAAATTTAGCAAGCATCAAGGGAAACTTCCTGTACTTATTTCCATGTCCCTGTTTAAGTTCAAAAAGCAGAAAAAAATCCTCCTTTACTTAGCCCTAGAGGAGTAGCTGAATTTCCTAGAGCAAACAAGAGAAGAAAGTGTATTATATTAAAAATTATAAGTACGTTAGGTCCCAAAAGTCACATCTTGAAGAGTATGAAGAATGCTAGTTTTTTTACTAAGGGCAGAGTTAAGAGACATATAAAGATGAATTACTAAATAAATATGTCTGGGATCCCATCTATAACCATATTCCTGGACATGGCTGGACCTATTGTTATTTGGCAGGAAACTCCACAAAGCCACAAAGGCTTGGGGGGCATGGCTGTTGCATCTCTTGTTGTGCCTAGGTGGAGACATGCTCCTAATCCAAGCCTGGGGAATGAACCCTCACAGCAACACAACTGCTGTGATCTTTAGATACAGAAGCACTGTCCAGCCCAAACCGTGGAGAAAATGGGGCAAGAAATGCCCTTCCTTTTGCACCATTTGCCTTCAAGCCATTTTCCCCTAGGAACCCGGGTAATTGCAGATCCCTTCTCTCAGCACTGTTCTGTGTTTACTATCTGAATAGATTGCAGAAACACAGGGCTAGGTGACATGTTTTGGAAATGTGTTGACTGTGGACATTAGAAACACATTAAATAAACATTCCTCAGGTGCCTCAAAATCCATAAAATAAACTAATCACTATGCTGATATCCAGTATGTGAAGTGTTTTCCAGCACAAAAATTGTTTCCAATAAATACTCCAAGACAATCTGCACCACAATCAGAAGGGAAGAATCAGGGTAATTTCAGAAGATGATGCTAGTGTGCATCCTGTGTTCAACCAGTGGAAAGATTCCTGTAGTTGCTTTAGAGGGTTTCACAGTATCCCATGGCATCATACCTGAGTGTGATAGGGATTAGATGCCTTGGGCACTGCAAAATTGTCAGATGCACTTGCCTTAAAAAAATAAATTAATGGGTGACTCTGTGTTGTATAGGAAACGTGCTCTGCAGGTGCCAGCTCTGCTCCATCCCAATCTGCCCCTCATCCCAAATGTGTTAACAATGGCCTTGTGACATTTCTGTTTCTTTTACCTTCATTTGGGTGAAACCACTCTCTTTAGGCTTTGCTTGGATGGTTCACAGCTATCTATGATCTGTTCAGGTTATTGGAATGTGAAATGGTAAAAGGAAAGAAATTAAATTTTCAATATTTTCCTGCCAAGTTCTGTCAAGTAACTAGAGTTATTTAATTATGGTTTTGCAGCAATCATGTCTATTTATTAATCACATGCCTATCTAAGCCAAATTCTCCTTTATTAATTTAGTATATTTTAAAGTACAAAATTATAACTACCTGAAAAAAATTAAAACGTTCAAACAGTTTTAAACAATTGCTGCACAAAAACTTGAAAATCTGGAAGAACCATCATGATCCTGGGACTTGACCACTTGCAGGACACATATGATATAACCTCACCTAGCAATCCCATAATTTCTGCCCAAACATTACACACCATCTCCAGAAACACTACTATAAAAGCAAACACCTGCTGGATTGAGAGACCTTGTGGCTGCACTGTAAAGCATTTGCTGTGTTTTAAAATCTGCTGGTAAACATGGCATTCTGGAATAACCTCATATGACACATAAGACAAGGAATAATTGCACACGTATTGATCATTATCGACCCCATTTTGATGGCCATAGCTCTCTTTCTATTTTTCATGACCTAAAGTTAAAACACAAGGAGTTTGGTGTTTGTTTGTTTCCTGTGAGATGGTACAGTTACTCAGGAAAGACTTCAAGAGATTGTTTTTTTTAATTAAATCACCCTTTGGTTTATAACTGACAGCAGTGAAGGGGTGAACAGAAAGCCAAACTGTCTTTTGGGGGTTCTCTGCTGCCAGCAGCACTCGGGCTGAGCTGCAAGCACTAGAGCACTGCTGCTATCTACAGGTCTGCTCTGCAAGCACTCAAAGTGCACGCAGTACCAACCCTCTGACAGGGATGCCTGTGCTTGGGAACAGGACCAAAACCCTGACACTGAAGTATTCTGGCTTTGGGGAAGTGCAAGCTGGCCTTTCTGTCCTTTGGCTACCCTATGTTAAAAACCCCAAATCCAGTGGGCTTTGTTAAACGGAAAGCTGGTCTGTGCTGCACAAGAGTACAATTTCTGCCTTTTTTTCTTCTTTTTTTTTAATTAAAAAAAAAGGTTTTTATTTTTAATTTATTTTTAATGTAATTTTATTTAATTTTATTATTTCTTTTTTATTATTACTTTATTTTAAAA
>VZRM01006014.1:191163-247205 GCA_013397955.1 Grantiella picta | reverse complement strand
CTTTATTTTAAAATTATTTTATTTTAAATTATTATTATTACTGTTATTTTCTTCTTTTTCTACAAATGAAGAGGAAACGTTGCACTGTCAGGTGCAGAGTAAGAGGAAGCATCTGCTCCCAGATGGGAACCCCCTCCCACCGCAACACACTGCTGCACAAAACACAATGGTGTACACAAGAGCTGGAAACCACCTTTGAGCCCGCACTGCTGAAATTTTAAGACCATTTGTGATATAATTAGACTATGCTAAAATTTAATTCTGGCTCTTTGTTGCTTGGAATTTAATTTATTTTTCTTTCTGTGATTTTTCCTCTGTAACCCAGAAATTTTGATAACTGCTTTTTTGCCTCTATCAATAAGACAGACAAGGTAATCTGGAATGGGTTCATCACTGCTGAAATCAAACACAGCAGCTTCCAGAACAGGACAATAATAATAAATAAATCTATCCAGCAAATACAGGCAAACAGTGGAGACATCAAAGCATCTATTTAACCAAACATTGTGTATTTCAGAGTCAGGTTACCAAACAGTATCAAATCATAAGCCTTCAACAAGCAATAGAGGAAGGGGCAAACTCAAAGAGGAAAAAAGTATTTTCCCTACTAAAAAAAATTTTTTCCTAATGAGGGGGGGAAAAACCCCCAGCTTATTTGCAAAATCTTTATCTACAGCTGAGTGTCTGGCTGTCTACAGGAAGAATTAAATACAGAAGCAGAGTACCTTGCAGTCACAATTAGAAGCTCAAACGAAGGACAGTCTCATCTGACACATGGAATCTCTCTGAAGCTTTTCCCATCTGGGAGGCTAGAAAAGCTCTTTCAAAACTGATTCCCCAAGACCAGTAGGCGCTGCAGGCTAAGAAATCCTGTTCCAAATGACTCCTAGCTCCACACTGGGTGTGCAGGTCATATGACTGCCTGTGGGAAAATAAATAGTTGTTCCACCCTCTTCAAATACCAGTTTTTCTGGAAACAACTTATTTTCAGTACTGGATACCTTGTGAAAACTTCAGTATGACTGGAAAAGAGCATTTTGTCTTTTTTTCCTTTTTTTTTTTTTTTTTGTGGAGTCCTGTCCTTTCGTCATCGAAGTTTAGTAAGGAATTTGCCACATTTATAATAATTACTTCCCACGAAGTGTCGGGGAATACAAATAACCTCTAGTATTGCAGGAAATCGCTTAAGCATTGGAAAGAACAGATGACGCTCAGAAATTTCCCATCCACAGAGCTCAGTCCTCTTGATCCTTCCAAAGAGGGAATGAGGTTGTGTCTTTGAGGCAGTTTATGTTCCCATTCCCGTCTCAGTGAGGCAGCATGAGCCCTGCAAAGCCCGGAGGATCAGCACGGTCATGGTGCCAGCGGAGGTGGGCAAAGCAGCATCTCCCTCCCAGGCAATCCAGCGGCAGCTCCATGGAGAGCCAGCCGCATCCCCCTGGGCTCTGGGCTGGGCATGGGGTCGAGGGCCTGACACAGAATAAACACGGCTTGCACCTCCACGGGAAGTAAGAATAGTTCTGGCGACAAAGCGAAGCGTTAGCAGCATGTGAGCGGCACGGCGGGCACCGCTGGAAGCCCGGGGGGCTCTGGCTGCTCCTGCCCAGGCCGGGGGGCTCACCCTCGGGCCGGGGCGCTCCGGGTCGGCGGGGCGGGCCGGGCGGGGATGCGATGGGATGGGCTGGGCCCCGCCCGGGGAGGTGCCGGGCCGCACTTCCTCAGCGCCCCGCGGAGGCGGCGGAGCAGCGCGGAGCATGGCCCAGCGCCGGGAGCAGCCGCGTCCCGCCGCGCCGCTGGACGGGGAGCTGAGGGCGCTCGGGTAAGCGGCGCCCGACGGGCCGCAGCGAGAGCCCTCATGACCGCCCGGGGGTGCCGGGGCACCCGACGGGGCTGGCAGGGTCCCGCTGCTGGGTTTCGGGGACGAAGGGAGGGATGAGGTGACGCGGGGTCTGTCTGAGCGGGGCTGCCACAGAGCTCCGTGCGCCGTGCGGCCTCTCGGAGAAGCCCAGCGGCTCGTCCCCGTGGCTGGGGTGAGAGGCTGGCAGGTGACTCCACAGGTGAGCGGGAGAAATAAATCATAGTTAGAGAAACGAGAGCGCAGACACGGGTTTCGGATGTAGCGGAGAGTTGCTCTTAGGAGGTGCAGCTTCCCTCAGAGAGCCTCTGTGGCCCTGCAGCCATCGGCATGGGAAAGAGCCCGTGTTGTGCCGTGTCACCTCCCTGCGTGCCCAGAGAGCACCAAACCTTGAGCTTGTCCTCTGTTCCTGTCCTCCCTGTGCCATCATCCCTGCAGCTGCCCCCTTGTAGCTTGGCCTGGGCCCTGCTCCGCAGAGCTGCTGTCCAGCAGGATTCCCAAATCCCGGGCCTTCAGGAGGGACAGCAGCAGACAATTCACAGCCACTGCGAGGACATCGCGCTCGCCGAAAAGCAAAACCCCAGGAGCAAAAAGGAAGGCTGAAGGTTGCAACAGACCCTGTTCCCTGTCTAATGTGACGCACCCATTTTGTCTGCCGGTCAGTTTTGGTTTTTACAGCAGGAAGGCTTGGGTCACTTTGTCACCGAGGAGGAGCAGCACAGGTGGGCACAGGCAGGGTGGCATCAGGGGCAGCGAAACAAAGTGGAGACAAAGCAGAAGAAAGGCCAGCGATGATCTGACAAGGCAAAAAGGCTCTCGTGTCACCTCTGCATTCAAAAAGAATTGATGAAAAAAAGTAAAGGTGTTTTGCTTCCCGAGTACTTGTGGATTAGGACCAACTCACTGCTTATTTTTGCAATTCGTTCACTTAGTCAACAAATTGGAGTGCAACAGCAATTCCAAGTCATTTTATCTCCACAATGCTGATATTTTCTCATATTTAGAAGAACCTTTTAATGTAGTGCCTGTAAACTGAAGCACCTAACAGGTATGAAATTAAGTACCCAAAGTGGTACCCAGTTTAGCCATTATATACTTTTTCTTTACATTTGTAAGATTATGCTCATCCTAAAATAATACCTACAGGGAAGACAGAAAGAAAAACTAGTTGCAGCTGTTGTGGCAAGCATGATTCCCAGTTACCGGACTTTTATTGATTTACACTATATGGTCTGAGTTAATATATGCCAGTAACGTGTGCCTGTAAACAGCCTCATGTGTTGGCAAGGAGTTCATCCTCTTAGGTGGTCTTGTAGAAATGCAGTTTGATGTAGTACTTAATGTGATATCCGTAAGAAGGAAAGAGCACAAATGAGAAGGCTACAAATATGTATTTTTAAAGCTGTAGCTTCTTTATTTTGCTTTCCATTCGATGGAAAACCTAAACTTTTCACCCTTCCACAGAATGTTAAGCATCTCCTTCAGGGAAGTGTGTTGAGATAAATGCATTAAGTTGAATAAGCAATGTCGGGCAAAGAGGCCCTTCAAATTATTAAACAAGGCCCTTTCTTTTCAGCTAGTACTAAAGTTACTTTTTTGTTCTTTGTTTTTTCTAAAGATGAAAAAGAAGCCCTCACACAGCAAACATTTTTGTTGCATAACCTGAAAGATCTCTTAATGTAAATACTTTTTCAGCTGTGACAAGTAGGTGTGTCACTTTCTAGACCATAAAACTAAATCCTCAGTTATCAGAAGGGTTTTTCATCCTAAACTTAGTCCCATACTCTCACAGTGCAGAGTTCCCCTGACAGCTGATACAGTGTCTAGCACAACTGAGACCCTGTTCTGGTGAGGAGCATGTGTCCAACAGAGACAACAGTCATTCAAACAAGGAGCAGCTTCAACGTTCATGTACCTTTGTGGGGATTGGAATTTGAAGCAGTTTATTTTAAAGCTTCTGCTTTCTGGTGCAAAAATCAGAGAAGTTGGATAAGGTTTAAAGAAGTGTGAAATGTGACTTTACTTTTAAGAGAAGAGGCTGAGTACCAGGATATGCTCACAGTTTACCAGGTTGGCTGCTCAACAGAATGGAACGTTGTCAGCAATGTAGTGAAAATTCAGATTACTGTCAGCTTCACTGTATTGATGTGTATATAGATGGACCTAATGCTTAATGAAAAGGAAGGTCAAAATCCAAACATATTGTCCAGAACTTGTTGCCTCACCCATTAACTTCATCCCTAAATCTACCAAAATGTTTGAAAGGGAACACTGAAGTTTGCCAAAAGAGACATAAGCACCTTGGCTTAAAGGAAAAGGAAACTGACAATGGGATTCTTCTTTGAAGGCCTCTTTGGTTATTGCTGGAGTCAATCCATTTTCCAATTGCCTTTATTGCTGTTAGAGCTGAAAGGACTGCCTGAATACTGCAGTGTGAAGCTCCTGTGGCTGATCACGCACTGCGTGAGTCTGGGGAATTCCACATTGCAGTTCACCTTATTTGCGCAAGAGATGAGAATGTGGAATATCTCGTCATCCGAGTAATTGCAGGCTAATCTGGTAGCACAGTTTCCATCCCAATACAGTGTAGTTTGGGTGACACTGTTTGTCTGTTGGAAGTGAAAGGCACAGGGCAAGAGGAAACAAATTTTTGTGGCCTTTTTCCCTTCTACAGTCCGAGCTTTCTTTGTCACCTCTTGCAGCAGAGCTTTTATGCTCCTCCAGGTTTGACAATACCACAACAGATGGTATTTGTAAGACTGAACAATACAATTCATGCTTAGATTTACTGACAGGAGAGAAATCAGGCCACAGGCCTAGATCAGGTGATAATAAAATTGGGGAATTGGGGAACGTGTTAGACTGGAATAGGGTAAATAGTCATAAGAATTTTTTTCTGTTTTCTAATTTTAGCAAGCAAAAAATCAGAGCAACTGGAAAGTGGGCAAAAGAACGGGTGAAAATCAGAATGAAGGTAGTTGAAAGAAGAGGGAGATAAAATAGAAGTGAAAAGCAGAAGCTGAATTAGTGAAAGTCTATGGTTAGAAGACAGGAACATTAAGACTGGATACAGTGATGTTATTTCCTGTTATTTCTATTTTAAAATTATTTTTTCTCATACAATTTCATCCTTGTATTCCAACAAAGTCCTTTACATAGGTGCATGATTAAATGTTTCAGTGTAACATTGAAAGGATGTCTAAAAAATAATGATTTTGGTTGCCTGCCACCTGTAACTTCTGTCTTAGCATTCTTGCCCTCTCATAGATTCTTTAGAGCTCTATTAACTCACACACCATTAAAAACATTGCCAAAACTTCACTTTTAGTGATGTGAGGTACAGAGAACCCTTTTGCATTTTTCAGATGATGGGCAATTCTTCTAGGGCTTGATATTAGGAAAAAAAAAATTAAAAAGTACAAAACAACTGAACTAGACAGATAAGACCTGGAAGCTGATGAAATAGAGTGCCAAAAATAGAGAACTAGTGAATCAATTTTGTAGTAGTTTTTGGAGTACTGGCATGTGAAGAGCATTGCATCCAGCCAGAGGAGATAAGTCAGTGCTTTCCCATGCACTCCACTGAGCAGTACTGTGTACTCCTGCTTTAACCTCAGACTGGGAATACACCTGTGAGACTATAGTTTCAAAGTGTAAGCAAATCCAGCTACCCCAAACATTACTGTAACATATTCCTGATCTTCACCACGGTGTAGGTAGCCCCCGTCACTGCATTAACTACACAGAGATCTTCTTAAGAAGAGATTTTAATGTTAGAGCATCCTGTTCTGGAGTTGTGATGATTAGCACAGCTGCAGGGGCACATCTGGCCAGCACAGACATGGCTTGTACTGCAGCACCACCAGCTTACTCCGTGGGGAAACCCCACTGATGGCTGGATGGGCAGCTCTTCAGGGCAAGGCTGTGTGCTCTGATGAGTTTGGGCTCTCTGGGGCACTGGGTGTCTCATTTCCTTCTCCTTCCCGTAAAAGCCATGTCAGTAAAGTCCTTCCTCTGTGCTGTCACCAGTGCTGTCTGACCTAAAGAGTAGGCTGATACCTGAAAAGGCTTTCTTTTTCAAAGGGTAACAAAAGTAATCTCACTGGGTGTGCACGCCCATCCTAAGACATGCTTTCATTGGCCATTCCAAAGAGCAGGAAGAATAGCATGGTCATTCAACAACACACACTGACAACACAAACTGCTTACGTGGATGGGATAAAGAGATTTCATGTCATTTAGGATGAAGTTAAAGTAACAAGAATGGATAAATGACAGCAGCCATGAGCCTGAGCCTATGAACTCTGAGCCTGAGATTGCTAGTCAAATAAAAGAAAAGAAGCCCAAAAAAGTTAAACACACAGATTTTTCTAAGAGAAATTAAATTATTGGAAAAGAGAAACCTCCTAGAGGCTTGTATACATATCAGACAGCAGGATGTACAAGGCCAAGGGCAGCCAGCAGAAGTGGTTTTGAAGCATGGAAGGACTTGCATCTATCTTTCTTCTTGTGTTTCTTCAGAGAAATCAAGAACCTCAAGAACCTCAGGCAGTTTTTACACTACTGATGATTTTCAGTCTAACACGTGTCAAAGTACAGAGCACATTTCTATATTGTTTTGTAGTGAATAAAAGACTCTATAAAGATGACTTTTGGAAGAACCTTCAGAAACAGCCCAATATCTAACAGGTGCATCATGGTTCAAAATCAGAAATTTAAGACAATTCAGCTTCATGAAGAACTTTCTAGGGGCTTCAAATAGATGGGTGTTTTTAAAGCATTTTCATTTCCTTAATGTCTCATTTTAAGAAGGCATGAAAGTACATACAGTATTGTGTTTTATATCAACATTTTCCTGCCCCAGGTGTAGCTGAAGGTGGACTGCCTTTTACAGTGTATTTCCAACACTGTAATAACTCCCATCTTGATTTTTCTGCAAATTTCAAAGAACTGCTTGAAAGTTTTTTTCTGAAACAGATAAACAGAAGGATTCTCCCTCTGACAAATACTTAAATTTACCTGAAGTATACCTAGTAGTTCCTAACTTCAGGACTGTTTGGGTTTATTTTTAGTCCTGGTGATTTCTACTTGTATTGTCAGTCAGGCTTGATTGTGAGAATAGGCAGCATAGGTGTTTATTTCTTTACCTTCCTGGTGGTCTGTGGTGCAAATTCTAAATTTTCCGCATAATTTAAAAATTTTATCTGTATTTATGCAAATGGAAGAAAGTTTGTGTAACCATTTTCACAGTGGAATATCAAAGTAACCTAATTGAACTATTTGTCAGAGTCAGGAAGAGGAAAAAAACCCTAAAGTACCTATAACAATCCCTTTGACACCAAGATCTGCATTACTGTCTCACATCCACTTCTACTTTTTGAACTGAGCAAGAGGAACACAGTAATATTTGAGGGATTTTTGTCTGAGACAGCATATTTTAGGCAAGAAATTGGTGTAGCCTTGTCAGCAAAATTTTAAAACTGCATTTTCAAACAACATCACTTTCCCTATTAAGGTTTTGTTGTTGGTTTTTGATTGGTTTATCTATTTTTTGCATATTAGTAACATTTCATCAGTCACTGGCCTTTTCTGTGTGAAGAGAGAGTGGATTTAAACACAGTATTTTTTAAACTTAAATGACTTATCTTCTAAAGGCTTTTGTTTTGGAAATTAGGTAACTGGCACGGTTATGAGCAACCTCAAACTAAATTCACCTCCTTCCTGATAATGACTATGCACAGATTTTCTCAACATCTGCTTCTTTTGCACAGAAGTGAGCTATTTGCATTACAAAATCCCACCCAAAACACAGTGCTGCATTCTCAGCTGCAGGTCTGGCCATGCTGATATGATCCTCTCCAGATCAGGACAGATCTGACCTTTGGCTGTTTCTTACCCGGACAGTTAATCCCAAAGCAGATTTTGGCTAACATGTTCCAGAGGATGACACTTTGATCTTTAAATATTCATTATTTTATTCTACTGTGTAGATAGACCACATTCTAGAGCCAAAGCAGCAATACCCTGCCTGTATTGAGTTTCACATGGATCTTGTCTTCCTCTGGGTGGACTGTCTGCAGTCTCTCATAAAGCAATTTATCAGCCAGCTGGCCTTTCAAATAGGCAGCCGTCCAAATTCAGAGGTAAAACTTTGTGTGAGATGCCAAGTTTGGTGGAAACTTGGGATGAAGAGCTAAGGAGAAAGAGTATACAACTACAGCTGGTTTCATTTCTTAGACTGCCATGATACAAGTTCTGGAAAGTGCTGCAATGACACTTCTGCTTTCAGTGAAACTGTTTCTTTGGCCGAAGCAGTGACAGGCTTTGATCCCAATGCTACAGGCGCACCCAGTTTAAAGGAAAGGAAAGGCAACCTGGCACCACTCCACATACAGACAAGGGAAGCTGTCTCCCTGCCGAGCCTTGGGTGTACTATTCCTCTTTCCTTCTGCACCAGAGGCTCGTGCATGCGTGTGCATAGCTATTGTAAATATCATGTGCCTTACAGGATTGCAACTTCAACCTTTTATAGCTCCAGCTTTTTGTGTTCAGTCTCAGGTTCATTGCCAATGAGATCCTTGTCTATTGCAAAAAATTGGGTGTTTCTATTGTGGAACGTTCTGAATGGAAACAAACTCCTTAAACTACACTTCCTGGGCTTCTTAGCAGGATTTTTTTCCTGTGAATTTCTTGCAAAATTTTTCATATAAAAATTACGTTTGTATTCACCAAAGATAAATTGAAACAGCGTTGAGATGTTTTCCTTTGTTGCTGATACCACCTGTGGCCGAATGGCAACTATAGCAAGATATCTTACTTTTCAGTGAAATTCTGTCAGTTAATTTTGAACCCTTTAATTCTAAGCTTAGGCAAGCATGTTTAATTGCAGGTCTTGGTAATGAAGATGTGTTGAGGGAAATACAGAGTTTATGAGGAGTTTAAGTGCTGCCTGTTTGCCCAGAAGAGGAAGTGTACCAAAGAATATACATATGTCAGGAAGTACAGCTTCTGAAAATAGACAAAGGATTTTGTATACCCCTCAAAATTGCTTTCACCTTATCGGCACAGACCTGGGTAATTTGTTGCTCATGCAAGTAGAATTTGCAGGATTTTTAAAATTCAGCAAAACAGTCAGCTGTTTGTACACAACTTCGCATTAACAAAAAGTGTTAATTTTTGAGCATGTCTAAAGGAGGCCACTGCAAGGGGCACAAATCCATATGAACTGTGCTTTTCCAGCCCTGCTCCAAAATGCAGCAGCAACAGCTGCTGCCAGTTAAGAGCTGAGTGAATAATGCTTTAATGATATTTTTAAACCCTTGTGTCTCCCCAGGTGGTACCATGACAATCTCACCCGACACGCAGCAGAAGCGCTGCTGCTCTCCAACGGGCAGGATGGGAGCTATCTTTTGAGGAAGAGTAATGAAAGGGAAGATTTGTACTCCCTCTCTGTAAGGTAGAGTATGGACAGAGTGAACTAATCTAATGCTGCACTTATTTCCAGGTTTGAATGTCCCAGGTTTTTTCTCTAGGGCTTAAACTATTTTGAAGTATATTCCTGTTGGTGTAATCCCACTGGATGATATTTTGTTGGAGGAAAAATAAATGGATTTGATTTGACACTTGCTCTCACTTTTCTAAATGATGAATTAATTGTATTGGTAGAAAACGCAATTCTATAACATGGCTGTAAATGTTCAGTCTGTGTGATAAAAATCTGCGTGTCAATTAAAAGTGCTTAAAAGAAACAGCTGATGGGAGTAGGAAAGTTTTATGATGAGGATAGTAGCAAACATCGCATTTAACAGGTGCTAACCTCGCTGGTTTATGAAGGAACCATCATCATCTCTGAAGGCTGATCCAGTGTTTGACTGGATGGTTTTACTCCTCCATTGTGGGCTGAGGTTCAGTCTCAGCCAGGTCTGCATGACTGTTTGAAACAGCAACATGCAAGTGACAGATGTCAGGGCCTTGAAGTCAGTTACAGCAATTTAGGACATAACTGTTCAGGATACAACCAGAGCAGAGGTAGCCTTGCCTGGATACTTCACTACTGAATCACGTTTAAAGAATCTCCCAGAAGGGGAAAGCCACAATATTTTTAGCAAGGCAACCTAAGGACATATGCATTAGGCACACAAGGTAGTCACTGCATGTCAACTGAATGGAGGTAACCAACCTAAATGCATTTTTGACAGCTGTATGGTACAAGCAGCCTCTAGATCAAAATTCTAAACTAGTGCATTCAATGTAATTTCTGCTGTGAACTGGGCCTCTGAACAATTTGTGGCCACAACTCAGCTGAATCACAGTAACTTTTTAAAGTTGCTTTGAACTGTGTGCTGCTGCTGGTTATTTACACCCCTGACAGGAGCACAGCACATGCCCTTGAGATCGGGACTTTCTGTGTATTCAGTACCAGGAGCTCTTACAATCTGGAAGAGTAGTTGCTTGGGAACTGAGGAAAGTGCAATTTTCACGTATCTTGTTCCCCAGAAAAGGCTACAATGAGGTGTTTCACCCATTTCTGACAGAAGATCTAGGAGCAAGTGTGCCTATCACACACTGTTGAAATTATTACCACTATAGGCAGCCACTTATACAAGGAGCTTGGGGAGTTCCCAACAGATCTGAAGGTGATGATACAAAATGAGTATTCAGAGGAGCAATGACTGATTTGCGTGTAAGTGTTGAGGAAAAAGAATAGTGCCATTTGTAAGTAATAGCTTTCCTTAAAAAAAGTAAATTTAAATGAATCATTATTTTGCTGGTTAATGTTTTTTTACTTTAAAATGTAACTAGGCATTATTTGAAATAACTACCTCAGACAATTTTAAAAAATATATATGTATCTTGAAGGTAGTTTTAAAGGGCATTCAGAAAGCAACTTACTATAATAAACCAAAATTCAAATAGTTACTTTAATAGGAAACAAAAGTGTTAATGAAAATAAATTTGCTGCTTTAACAGATTCTAGCCTTAGAAGACCTAGAAAAGTCTGTTTCAGGCCCATTCCAATCTCTTGTTTAGCTCTTCATGTAGCAAGAGCTAATGCATTACCATATGAACTGAATAGCCCAGTCTGAAGTTTGAGCTTTTAATCTGTTATGTTAGTTTCTGTTGTTTCTGGTGGTACAGCTCCTTTGAATAATGATTTTGACATTAAAATGTTTTACAAGTTTTCTACTGTGTGTTTAATTTTACATTTTTTATGTTTTTTGACTATTATTAAAACTTAATTTTAGAGTAAGTAATTCAGTTTTGTTCTGACCCGTTTCTGTAGAAAGGGTAACTTGAGCAATTCTAGCTGTCATTTTCCTTCTGTCCTAAAATGTCTTCTGTAGCTTTTACTTTACTTCCTGCCTCAGCCTCACAAGGAACTTCAGTCATTATTATAGTTTGGGGTTTTTTAGGGAAAAAATGCTTAGACATCCCTTGAGGTTTTTACTGATAGCTGTAGGAAGAGAGATCACGTATTGCCTGAAATCCCCTCCCCCAGCTGCATCAGCCAGTTTGAAAAGGAAGAAGGAAGCAGAGTAGAATTTGCTCTCATTGCAACATCGTCTTGTGAAATTAAACAAAAAGATGGAAAACCTTGTCATTGCAGCAGAGACACAGCAGCTCTTCCCTGGTGTGGAGCATTTGCACTTGGCTTTCTGTGCCCCAGCTGTAGCACAAGACATGTGGGAGGCCCGTAGAGGCATCTTCTACAATATCATGAGTACTGGTCAAAGATAAATATTTAAATACCTGTTTGAAATAATCCTCTGTGGAAGTGGCAATAAACAATGAAAGAGACACTATAAATCCCTTTCTTTACCATATTTTCAGTATATTTGCTATATAAGCTTTTCCTCAGTCAGAATTTACTCTGAACTACTTTGGGTGCTACTAACATTAACAAAAGTAACTTTTTCACTGAACACTTGCAGTAAGTGCTTCACTGTCTTTTGAAGTCAAAATAATTGCCTATCCAGGAAGTGGGACCTTGCACACTTCTCTAAATGCTGTCAGGTTTCATAAACAAAAGCTGTTATTTCCCTTACAGAACAAGGACCCTGGTTCATGTTTGTCAGTGCCCATCCTAGTGGAACCAATCATCCGAGTACAGAGACAAAGCAAACAAATTCTAAAGCCCTAGTTTTAAACACCAGGTTATTAAACCCCTGTTTGGGTGCAAAGAGGAGACAGCCTATTTTTGAAAGGGAAACAGAAGACATTTTCAGTGAGATTGGGATACTACCTGAGAAGTAAGACGCATACCAAGTACACCATCAAGATTGAAGTCCAGCAAGTGAACGGATATCATCCTATTTAGACAGAAGGCTTGAGATATCTTTTGTGAGTCTGTTTGCTGATGCAAGAATTAAATTAATCAACTTGGCCTTTTTAGGCTTTCAACATCTCTTGTCTGTAAAGCAGCAATTAAAATCTGATTCTCAGCCATGTTGAGTATTAGTGACGGACAGTAATATTAGTTTTAATACTGCTTGGACAGTGATTGTCAGCCTGTGGTCTGGGTCAGATTCTCCATGGTGAAAGCTGCTATTTAAGAATTGCATGTGCCAAATGCCTTTGGCATTTATGCCTTGACAAAATTTCCTTTTTTATTTTAGGGGAAAAGATTCTGTGAAACACTTCCATATTGAATGTACAGGAACTTCATTCAAATTTGGATTTAATGAATTTTCTAGCGTGAAGGAATTGGTCATGCACTTTGCAAACCAGCCTTTAATTGGAAGTGAAACAGGTAAGGAGAGCCATATTGTGTGTAGAACACATTTATAGTCATGCTTCACAAAGATCTAAATAAAAGCAGCTTCTGATGTATTAGCAAATAGATCTACTGCTAAAGTGTTCCTCTTCATAAATTGACATTTCTATTAACCTCAGGTATCTAAAAAAATCTCACTTCAAAAAGTCTTTCAAGTTCTTTGAAGATAAACCACAAATAAGCTTATTGGTCTTTTTCTAACAAGGAATATGAGCTTCTTTCGATTTCTCAGTGGAGGAAACATTTGAAAATACTGGGAGAATTAGAACATTCTCAAAAATGGCTAAACCAACGCATGGTGTTCGTGAGGAAATAAATATTAATCTAGGAAGTTGACATCCCCCAAAACGAACAAATGGAAAAGCAGCTTGAAATTGTTTCATTTCACTATTCTTTCTCCAAGGAAGGGGTCTATAATGTTTTGCTCCTTTTACCTGTAGGGATGTGTTTTTAACTAGCTCTCCTGTTCTACCTACAGTACATCAGCATGCTGATGCCATCTGCCATCACAGTGATTTGTCTTGCTTTTAAGAGGAGAGAAAAGCACAGGTTTGTTTAACAACCAATGTGCTGCCTGAATTCAGGGTCAGAGTATTAAACTTGATTCCTACAAGTGAACCAAACACCACCAGACTAGAATCCCTGGAGAAACAAAGTGGGTATTATCATAGTAATGCCAGTTTTATGTTTAGCTTCGAGTGTAAGAGTTGAAGACCTGTCAGTTACAAGTTAGTGCCAGAAACTTCAGTATCCTCTGTGGCAAATGTATGCAAATAACTCAGAGTAGTACTAATTATATATGCAAGAGACCAGTTAAATGATAGTTGGCGCATGAAATAACTGTAACATGTCACACACTAAATATGCACCAGTACTCTGCTAATGCAAACTTCAAGGGCTGCTTTGCCAATTTCTTCTCTCAAGAAAAATGCAGTTGTACACTCAGTAGGGCACTTGTATCTTTCAAAACATTCTCTTTTTAAATTGCTTTCAAGGGTGGTTCAAACACAGAGCTCCTACATGTATCCTCTGTGCCAGTAAGCTATTTTTCCTGTGAAATCAGGCATGCACCCACAGGCCTAGCTCTGTAAAGATTTCAGATGACACAAAACTTGTATTTCCCCATTCCTCACTCCTTCAGTGCATCTGTTACAGACACTAGTGAGCTAGGCATTGGTTTTATCTGATCTCTATGGATGGGACCAACACTTGTCACCTTAAGGTTTCCTAATCAGATTCTACTGGCTCTGTGAAACCTCTAAGTCAAATNAAAAAAAAAAAAGAGAAAATTAACATCATATCAAGAAACCTTCCACTTTACCATACCATGGAAAACAGTGGAGAGGAAGAGAAGAGTTAACACTCAGGCAATGCTCCTTCAGATACAGGTGCCAAAGTTCTCCTGGGTTGTAACCATCTTTTGTCAAAAACTGGGTAGGGGCTCATCAGAGTCAACCCCAAGCCAAGCATCAGCAGATGCAGACGTAGCAGAATGTCTTGCAAGGCAGAATAATCTTGCTACAGTGCAGCTTTCACTAGATTGTGTGTATAATTACCAGATTATGCTGTGCAAGTGTCTTTGTGGAGGGAAAAAAACCTCACAAAGAACTTATTAGAAAACAAATACTGTATAAAATGTTAACTTAGTCCTTCCAATTCTGCAATGGGGCTTTTTATCCATGCTGTACAGAAGACGGTATTCTGATTCTCTGCAACAGCTCAGGAGTAGTTTCTATAGAGTGGTGATGGAACTGTTCTCAATTTTATTTTAAATGGTAAAGCATTATTTTTCTGCAAAGCCAGAGAGAAATAAACCAGTTTTGACTTTCCACCTATGGCAAGTTGAATAGATAACATTTGCATACACCCCCTATGCTTGCAAACAGATTTCAGCTGGTTACTTCAAATGCAACTTTTCCACTTCCCTTTTTAGCCCTTCCCATTACAAAATACTCTTAAATTACTGATACATCTGTAGGTTTCAAGTCCAAGTTGTTACCAATTCTGGCATCCCACCTCTTTAAGAGCTGCAATATCAGCGTAAAATGCAAATGGAGAGGCATGTGGTATGCTGTGACATTATTTTTAAAGAATGGAGGAACATGGCGGAGCAGTTAGTATTTTAATGAAGTTCTTCACTATTTTGAAAAGTGTAATAGATTTACTATTGAGCATGCAGGTTTTTTTCAGGGAACATGCAAAATAAACATGACCTTATTTGGATAAAAGAAGAATGGCTATAATAAAAATGTTGAACTGGAAAGAGCTGTGGTAAAAACAGCTGAAGGCAACGGTACTGTGGGTTTACTGCTAGGAAGCCTAAATCCAAAGCTCTGACAGATTAAGTGATTTAAGCACCAACTAGTGGGATGTTGGCAAACCCAAAGACTATTATGGCCTCCTATCTAGTTTAGTGTCCTGCCTACCCTCCAGCCAGCCTCCTGTGCAGGAAGGGAATTTAATGAGTCAAGAGATTCTCTGCAAGAATTTACAAGTTTAAAGGTTTTGATAAGGTACCATATAGTTACAGCTTTCACACTTGCATTTTTAATTTTAGGAAAAGGTTAACCATTTCTCAGAGATGTAGCTACTGACAAGTTATTTTCTAAGGTGGTCTTGCCAGATGACTTACTCCTGCTCTTTTCTCTCCAGGAACTTTAATTGTGTTGAAGCATCCCTACCCACGGCAAGTGGAAGAACCTTCCATTTACGAGTCTGTCCGAGTTCACACTGCAATGCAGACAGGAAGGACAGAAAGCGACCTTGTCCCAAACGCTCCCTCAGTAAGTTGTGTTCTGGTGGGAGGGGTACTTCTGGCCTGAGTCTAGCATAGTTGCTGGAATGAGCTATGGAGTAAGACTGGTTATTAATCTCTTTATGGGTTTGTAAATACAGGAAGGCTTTGCCAAACAAGGCAAAACAAATACATACTTGTTCAGTACAGTCCCATGACAAATAAAGGCTTTTTTAATTGTTGTCACTTCAATGCTGTCCCTGGAAAAACATTGTCTGCAGCTGACCTAGGTGAGTCTGACCATCCAAACAAAGAATATATGAAAGATTTTCATTCTGTTATCTTCCTTTTAGAATGCCATCTTAGCAGTGACATTATAATGAATTTTAAAAAAACAAATACACACACACAAAAAAATTGTCATATACATTTGAGCCACCCATTCTGACATCTGAGACTCACTTGGACAGTAATTAGAGGCTCTAAATCCCTTGTAACTCATATCTGAGTGAGACAGGTGGTTTCTCCAAAACAGTGTGCTCAGAACAGAAAGCATTCCACTGTCAGTTAAACCTCATGTGCTTCTGGTCACAACACGTTCCGAGGCAACCATCCAGCTTTACTAAATAAAGCATAATTGCAGGTATTTTTCTGCATTTGGTTGAGAAGGTGCAGGCCAGAGGCTCACTGAGGGAGGCACAAGTCCATGTTTAGCCTAGTGGTGGATCCAGCTATCTGAGGGGAGCATTGGAGCGAGGACAGGGCAAGTGGCTATGGGGAATTTCCCAAAGAAAAGGCTGCTGATCCATCTTCCTGATGTAGGCAAAGAGGGGGATGTGGGTGTTAGAAGCAGAGCTCAGCCTCTAACCCCAATCCCTTTGCTTGTTACTTCACAGCTTGGCACCAAAGAAGGATATTTGATAAAACAAGGCAGAATAGTCAAGGTAAGGAAAACTTACTCATTGCTTCCACCCACAGAAGCTAAAGACAGTGTGGAGCTGGAAATTGCTTCACTTGCATTTCCCTGCAGACAGGAACAGTTTGTGTTTTGAGCAACAACAAAGCACAACTGTAAACCAGAGCAAGTCAACAGCTTTGAAAGTTTTGCTTTCCTAGGAAGCATTAGACTAAATTCTCCCAAGACAGTTACCATCTGTTCTTGATCTTTCAGAACTGGAAGACAAGGTGGTTTACACTGCATAGGAATGAACTTAAATATTTCAAAGACCAGACAGTAAGTAGCAAACAGTTCTACTGTTTAAACATTTACACAGACAGCTGCAGCCTCCTTGTATCTCTGGCTTCTCAAATCTGTATCACAGCTTTCCAAGCTAAAGCTTCTCATACTGTCAGAGGGGCCAGACCTTTGAAGTAAAGTCAGTTTTGCTGATGACTTCAACAAGAGAAAGTAAGTTTTACAGCTGGAAAACATTTACTGTGTTCTGCCAGTCTTAGCTGCTGGATAGAGTTTACAGGGCTTTTTTTACACAGAATCACAGAATAGTTCAGGCTGGAAGGGATCTCAAAGATCATCTCCTTCCAAGCCCTCCACCACAGGCAGGGACACCTTCCACTAGACCAGGTTGCTCAAAGCCCTGTCCAGCTTGGCCTAGAATACCTTTTTGGGTTGCTTTGTTAAGTGGATTTTAAGCTACCAGCACAACAGTCTCTATTGGTAGCTTAGACACAACCTAACAGAGTGTGCTGCTAAAATAGTTCTAAAAATACTGGTAGTATCCTTTGCATTCTTTGATTTCATCCTTTTATTTCAAATGGTCTCACAGGATACATAGAAAACTATCCATTTAAAAATTACCTTCTGACAAAGATTAACCTGCAGCATCTGGGAAAAACACCGTGCCCTTACAGTTGCTGCTCCATTTCTGTCTTAGTCTAAGTAAAGATAAGAAACACCTCTAGAGTTTCTTTGCCATTATAATGCCTCTACTTGAATTTTTTCATAAACACAGCCAAAGCGTTCACCTCTGTACATCTACCAAGCCCTATTTCAAGCTTCTAACAGATTTTTACACAAGAGCAGACACAATTGCCTTCTCTCACCAAACATTACCATTTCTAAACAATTAAGTTTTTGCAGGGCTTTCCATCAGTTTTCATCTCAGTTCAACACAACTTGAATTAAGTTTGCAGGATAGCATTTCAAAGAGCAGTGCTCCATTAGTGACTTACCAGGCAAGAAGGTGTCTTTGTCAGGAATATGACCTCCTTCCAGGCAGAACCTCCAGTGTCTCCTGGCACTCCTGTTGTTGCTGTGGGGTTCAGGTACCTACAGGTGAACAGCTTGCAGCTGCCCCTAGAACAGCATTTGGTAGCACACCACAGCACAAGGGGCTTTCTCTTAATTTAATTAGGCTATTGCTAACAGCCACTGAGTCAGCAAAACAATTAAGGAAAATGAGAAAGCAACAGACGCCTCTATACACCTGATGAAGGACCATGGAAACAGCTAAAGGTGCTTGGGCAGAAAGCAATTAAGCTGCCTCTTTTGGGGTACTAACCTTGTGAGGCTGAAAAAAATGAAGGAAGAACTCTCACACCTAGGGAGAATGAAACTCCTAAGGGAGATGGGTTGCTGTTACATACAGTCTGTGTTCCTGCTCCTGAGCTTGCCCAAAGAAACTTTTATATATGTGTATGTGTGTGTGTGTATGCATATGCACACATGCTTCTCAGCTGCACTTCAGCTGCAAACACTACTTTGGCTTTGCTGCTACATTTCTCCTTACCCAGCTTCATCTTTTCAAGGCACTTAGGAATTAATTAAATCTCCAACAGCTGGCTAGGTCTGGTAAGACCAATACCCATGCCTTTGTCTCTGTAAACCTTAGCTGAAAGTGATACCAGATTTGCTGCCATGTCAGTTACATTATAAGGCATCAGCTAAACTAGAAGAAGTCTCCATGTAACTCAAACATTCCTGCAGTAGAGATCTCCTCTGTTGCTTGTCCAGATGCGACCTGTCCTGGGTTTTTCATATTGAGCTTACTTCATATCATAATAGTACTGATGTTATGCTTGCTAGTTTGGGTTTATAGCGTTACAGCTATTGTAGCTATGCCTGGAAAAACCTGTAAAGATGCCTGTAAATGTCTAAATTCACTGAAGATGAACTGAGATAGCCTTATCTTCTGTTTTCATGTGTCCTCATCTTAAAAACCTTTTCTTTTCAAGGCTACTGAACCAATTCGAGCACTTGACTTAACTGAATGCTCAGCTGTGCAATTTGACTATTCCCAGGAAAGAGTCAATTGTTTCTGGTGAGTTGCAGTACTTTATCCATCTTGCTGGGAAGGTCAAAATAGAAAGCGAATTTTGAAATATAAACAGTGTGTGCTTCTGTAAGGTCCCTTGGGGGTTTTGACCCTGCTCATCTTCTAACTCATAAGTCTGTTTCTGTCTGCCAATCTCTGTCAGTCCTGCATGGCTTTGTGAAATTACTCCTGGCAAAAGGTGGGCCTGTGTGTAGCAGGCACTTCTAATTCTGTAAGCATGTATAATCATCACCTAGACTTATGGATCTTGGGGTCAGACATTGCTGCAGGTCACATGGTAACCTCTTCTGTGCCCAAATGTGGATCTTTTATCCTTATGGACCTGGGGCAGCATCTCCCTGATCTGTAAATGACTCACCCATTCTTGGTTAACCTCCCTCCTGGTGACTGAAGAGGAACACAGCCTCCCTGCCCTGCTCTGTCTAAGCAATTGTTGGTACTGGCCAGCTGGGCTCAGTTTTGGGAAGAACTGCCAGGTATTCTAGCAATTTAAGAAAGCTTTGTTTACTTACAGTTTAGTGTTCCCACTAAGGACATATTACCTGTGTGCAAAAACTGGCATAGAAGCTGACGAGTGGATTAAAATACTGCGGTGGAAACTGGTAAGGTGATGTGTGCTGTTACATGGCATCCTGGTGCTGCCCCCATAAATCCCCAGTGTTGCTGCAACCAAGTATATCAGTTCTCAGCAAGGGAGCAAGGGAGTTCTTGTTCTGGCTGCCAGGCCAGCTAGGCTGGAATACACAGTTTTCACACAATCACAGAATCAACTAGGTTGGAAAGGACCTCTGAGGTCATCAGGTCCAACCTTTGACTGATCACCACCTTCTCAACTATACCATGGCATTAAGTGCCACTCCCAGTCTCCTCTTAAACACCTCCAGGGATGGTGACTCCACTGGGCAGTCCATTCCGATGTTTAACAACCCTTTCAGTGAAGAAGTTCCTCCTGATGTCCAGGCTAAAACTCCCCTGGCACAGCTTGAATGCTATGTTCTCTCATTGAAGAAGTTCCTCCTGATGTCCAGGCTAAAACTCCCCTGGCACAGCTTGAATGCTATGTTCTCTCATTCTGTCACCGGTTGCCTCGGAGAAGAGACCAACCCTCACCTGGCTACAGCCTCCTTTCAGAGACTTAGAGGGTGATAAGGTCACTCCTGAGCCTCCTCTTACATAGGCTAAACAGCCCCAGCTCCATCTGCTGCTCCTCACAGGACTTATGTTCCTGCCCCTTCCCATCCACTGCCCTTTTCTGGACTCACTCAGGCACTATCCTGAATTGAGGGGCCCAGAACTGGAGACAGCAGTCCAGGTATGGCCTCACCAGTGCCAAGCCAGGGGCATAATGTATCTGCCTGCAAACTCACTTCAGCGTTTTTGGGATGCACTTTTAACAGGCATGCTTATTAGTAAGAAAAAATTACTTCTATCTCTAAGGATGTCATTATGTGCTTGATAAACAGTATATGGATCATCAGCACAGACTGCACATCCTGGGCATGAAGGCAGGAATGAGAAGACTGTAAAGGCTTGAAAGCACTACTTCCTAAAAAATATCAGGAATTGGGTTGGTCATACTCACCACATGCAGATGCACGCAGACAAGCAGTAATGGACTGTCTTTCTGTTCCAGTCACAAATACGCAAGCAGCTGGAAGAGCGCAACGCCACCCTCAGCTCCTAGCTGTGTGCCAGAGCTCTGCTGGCAGGAATGGCCTCTCTCCAAGGGGAAGGCATTGCTTACCAGAGGGCAGCTTCACGTCTCCATTGTGTCTGTGACCCCACAGAGATGTGTCACCCAGCTCTGCACACACGGGACCCCTGCGGCTCTGGGGCTGCCGAGTCACACGTGGGGATGGTTGCAAAACCAGAGCATGGGTTTGATACACGTGGTGTATGCCTGTGATGCACTTAATTCAAACACCTGCCAACTGATCACAGAAGTGGTCACTGTTGAAAACTTTTGTGGTTAATCAGAGCACTCTTGATAATTTGTTGCAAGCTCCATTGCAACTAAGCATCAGTATCATATTCTGTAACCCAGAACCTTTTATTTAAAATGTGTAATTTCTGGAAACATTAAGTATCTTTTTATTACCTGTTTAGAATTTAAAGAAGAAAAATGACCCAACTAATTATAGATTTGTAAATAGTATCTATATTGCAATACAGAGAGTATTTCAAGGCCCTTTTCAAAGTGATGGATGTGTGACACTTAGCTCTGGTCAAACATATTTTTATATGGTTTAGCTTTGTACCAGTAATGGCTACAAGTGAACACTTGTTTCAAACGTGTAGGTAACGTGAGCAGCATCACTTAAGCACATTTGTATATAAACCAGGCTTATGAGAAACAGTAGCTGCTTCCTGGCACTCACAGGACACACATTTAAGTGTTGCAGCTCACTACAGAGACAAGTGGAACCCCAGGACATTGGTGCTATGCTCAAAATAGAAGTTACGTTTTGGAAGCAAAGTTTAACACACTGGAGAAGCTCAAGACCAGCTTGACCCACCTGCAAGATCCCCTGAGCAAGCCTGTGTCTCCTTGAGGGTGGGGAAAGAGGAGGGGCCCTCCTCTCCCTGCATAACAATCAAATTTATGCTGAAACAGCATCTGCAAACCTCTCCTGCTATGCAACACTGCAGCCTGTGTTTGGTATTGCTCATGCAGGAGGTGTCTGATAACTGCCTTTACTGTGAGAAGACTGCAGAAGAGAAAGGCAAAAGCACACTGGAAGAAGAAAGAAAATCTAGATCTGGACATATGAATAGCAATTTTTTTCAACTAGAAATTCAAACTATTTGTAAATATTTTTATACAGACTGTTTTCTGAATAAAACATCATTATAAAACTACCACAAGTTTTTATATTCCTATACTGTATTGTTAAAGCTTTGTCCTCCTTTTTCCCTTAATGAAGCTTTAACAAACTGGCATCTCCCATTTAGTTAAAAACCTTTGCTAAGTTTGTGTGAGAGAGAGGCAGCAGAAGAGGAAGAGAGAGAGACTGTATTCTCCAACATCATCAGTGTTCTGTGAAAACAGCTTGGAAATGGAGCTCGTAGATAAACCACAAACACAGCCTTCCCTTTTTCACACCAACAGGCTGCTTCACAAAGCAATGGAAACAACTTCAGCACATGGTGCCACCAACTGAAGCCAGTGAAAGAAACAGCACTCAGGTGGCCTATGGAAGCCATCAGACAGGTGGGCTGTGCAGAAGCAAACAGCAACAGGAGGCCTTTGCCAGAACACAAACACATTTTGCTAGAAATACGCACACTTTCCAGCTGCTCCTGTAATGACCAGCAACAGAAGCACTATTCCACCTTAGTTTAAATGGAAAAGGGTTGACTGACAAGCTGCAATCTCTTTTTGAGCCAAGAACACCCAGTTGTCATTCCCAGCACCACTGTTTTCCCCCATCCTGCCTGAGGCACCAAAGGTTGGTGAGGTGGGAAGGAGAGGCAATGGCATCCCCTTTCCCAGCCTGGGGCAGAGACCTGCAGTGCTTGGCAGTTGTCACAAGGAGACATAGGAGGGAACAACGGGGTGGGGCTAAGAGCACAAGACTGATCCCCAGCAATAGGATCTCTGCATTGGCCTGGGACTTGGTGTCCTTACTGCCCAACTGAGAGACAAACTGGTTTGTTTACAGCCTGGAAAGTCATGGATTTTGTGCATTTGCAAACAATTATGAGACGTGCTCTCTCTATACACAAGAAGATGTGCTGTGGGTACTACAGTGCAACAGAAGAGTGGACCAGGCTCTGTCATTTAAAAATAGTGTATTTTATTTATATTTATTTACTTAAGAAAACCTAAGGGTAAATGAGCTGAGAGTGTCACCAGTGATGAACCCACACAAAGACTATGAGACATGAGATCTTCACAAACATATTACACAAAAAAACCCATGAAGAAGAAGTGAGACATTGTTTGGGTGCTTTTAGCTAGGTATTATGAAAATCCCTAAAGCAACAGCTTCCATAGAAACAACTTTCTTCCTAGTGGAAGCGGGATACAGCTAGCATCCAGATTAGTAGCACTCCCTTGCCAAAGCACCACCCATGTAAGAAAGCTGGGATATTTATTGATTGTACCAACACATCACCACTAACACACTTGCTCTCACAATGCCTCCAACCACACCTTTGCTCACTCTCTCCACCTGATCTGCTCTCCCACACGTAGTGGTGGCTGGCCTGAGGACACACCCTGCCACGTGCCTGGTTCCCTGCAAAGCAAAAGGTCGGGGGGTTGCTCCTCTGAGCCAAGGGCCTCGCACTGACCTGGCTCAGCTGGCTGAGCTAAACTCCATGGGAGCTATTTTGGTGGTCTCTCCAGTACTGCACAATATAAGAAGCATGGCCTAAAGTAACATCCACCTACAACACACTAGTAGATCATTTCAGATTCAGTACTATGTACAATTTACTCTTAGTATACTAAGGAGCTGTGGTATTTCTTCCGAGATGTGTTATTTGACTGACGATTATTGAATCTTTCTGTCCACTGGGCTGCAGAGGAATGCTGCACTCTTGGCTATACCATCAAGTTAAGAAACTTCAACAACCTGCCTCAGTTCTTCAAACAGGGGCGTGAGCTCCTTCTCTAAACTTACAATCAGCCCTGAAAAGAGAGAAGAGACAATATTCCATCAAACATCACTGAGAAGCCTCTCTCCAAAGCCCACAGCTCCCTCCCCCTTCCCAAGTCACAGGCAGTGTTTTTCAAAGCCTGAAATGTTCCATGTGAGCCACTCAAATTCCTGCGAACACTGGGCAGCACCCCCAGGCAGGGTGTCTACAGCCCCTGGCACTAAAAGGGACACCCAGGGAGCACATGTCTCCCCCACTAATGCCTTGCTGCTTCCCATAGCTACTGAGGCCCAAGAAGCTGTGCCAGAATTAAATCCCTTCTGCTCATATTCATTAGCCAGTGCCCTCATGAGTAAGACCAGGGTCTGGCTGAAGGATTTCCCCACCCCACAGAACTAAAGACAAAGCTGCACATGTTCTTGCAGAACATTAACTTGACTGACAGAAAGACCCAACAGCTGGTTTGTACAGCACAGCATCTGCCAGTGCAGCAAGGGTAAGGTTAATCACAGGAGAAATATGCTCCTAAAAGAAATAACAACTTCAGCAAGCCACCTGAAATCTGTGCATTTTTACTCACACCTTTTCCTTCTCACATTCACAATATGCTGACAAAATGCACAGCAGGAGCAAAGTTAATACAGCTTTAAGTGAATTCAGGGAAGTTATTTTCAACTATTAAAATACCTGGGCATTAAAATACTACAACATTTAAAATAAATATGAAGACATACCTGTATTGGCATTGCTGCTAGCAATGAAACTCACTACCAAAGGTAAGCGATTGAACTGCACCACCTGCAAGGACAGAACAGTGCTTAGCCAGCAGCTAACACATGTTGGATGTCAGAGCTCTGATACACAAATTCATTCTGAAACAGGCAGGTTTATTGTTTTAAAATACTGTTCCCTGTGCAGAATTATCTCTTCTTCCTTTAACAGGGAACTGGCATCTTGGGCACAACAGTAAGCTAGCAGCATCAGGAAAATCAAAGCAATGTGCTAATATATGCAAACCAACTCATTCACCCAGTTATTTTCCAAACAAAGCTTGACACACTGTAGGCTAAACAGCTAGTCAGTTTACTGCAGTCATAATAAAAAGATCTCAGGACCACCAGAACTTGTGAAGGAGCAGAAATGCAGTAGTTAATGGACTTCTGGACACAAATAATCAGTTTGTGAAAAATGTGAGTGGTATTTCAAAGCTTTCTTACCTCAAAGCCACACTAGCAGCAAGATTAGCTATGAAGTGGGCTGCATGCACTTAATTAATGTTAAGTGTCACTAATTATAAACTAACATTGTTTATAAAAGAGAACATAAGCCCTTCATAACAGATTCAGAAGACCATATGAGCAACACCTACTGCAAATTCACAATTACTGCCTGTACAGAAAACTTTCCCATTTCCAACCAGTAAATCCCAGCTTAGAAAAATGTAAGAGAAGTTTAATAAAAAATGTAAAAATTTGGCTTAACCATTAAGCAGCATCAGAAATAAACCACAATTACTTTAATAGCAGCGAAGTGAAAATCTACCAGAGCTTAAACAACCCTCTTTCTCTTGCTCAAGGTGATGTAGGAACAGTTCAAGTCACTGTGGACAACACATAGTGAGGTGACTCACCTGGTATGTATTGTAATAGCAGATGATACTTTTGTTTTTAGAGAGTCCTAATTTACTGCCCTGATCTGTGGCAAGGGCAAAGGTGGACAGAAAGCCAGGTCGCAGTGCATGTTCTGGAGCATTATCATTGGCAACTAGAACAAAACAAGCAAATTCTTATTTTTACATGGTATCTCTGACTGCACCCAAACCCTCATCCAGCTCAGTGCTCTGCCAAAAGCAGATCTGCTGTTGGGGAACATGCAACACATCTGGGGTGCTCCCACATGGAACACAAGACAGTCTTCACGAGCAGTACATCACTTAATGCTCTGTGCATGATCAAAGCTCATTATAGCAGCATCCTTCCTGGCATACCAAAGAAACAGTCTTTTCCTACAGGATGCACAGCCTGTGCTGATGTCCCTTTGGTTCTGTGTCCTTCACTGTCTGCGCCCATTCCAGCCTTTGAACTGCTTACTGGTACACACACATTTGACTGCAAACAGGTGAAGATGTGCAACTTCTGCCGAGTGTCTAAATACTTCGGGGCATTGAAAAAAATAAATCTGCAGCACTTGAATCTTTGTATCTTTAAACTAGTGTACTCACAACCTAAAAATATCTGAAACAAGGACTGCGGAACATAAAAACTACAGTACCAAAAAAGCCAGCTAAACGCGTATAAAAGCTGGATGCAACTGTTTCTGAGCATGGACCAGCCCAGTCAACAAAACACTTCCAAGCTGTCTCTACTACTTAGTATCCATCAGCCTGTGAGGGACTTGAAGATACAAGGACCTTACAGTACTCTAACCCCTATCACCAAGGAAAACTTCCATGGACTACAATTACTGAGTGCACAAACAAAAGGATATATTTAGAGAGGTATATTATCAACTACTGAACTTTAAATAAAAGTCCAGTTTAATTTTGCCACTTCGGATATCAAGTATTTGGCATAAGCAGGAAGATTTTTCTATACTTCTCCACCCCCTGCTGTTCAATCAGGATTTCAGCTGCAGAGCACAACAAGCACACAAGCTGAAGTTACCTTTGATAACAGGCACACCATCTCTATCTGAGACTACAATAGCATGAAGACCTTCAACGCTGGGAAAAAAAAAAAGGAAAAAGAAGGGACAACATTTTAAAAACACAGTAATTAGCAGGAAACTTTTTTTGTGCGAACAAATGTGCAAGGAAGGGGAAAACATAGAAAAAAATTAATGCCTTCACTAATTTAGTATTTATTCTGTTTAGTACTGCTGTACAGGTCTGGTGGCCCCAGTAACAGGAAAGATAAGGAAGTGCTGGAGCAAGTCCAGAGGAAGCCATGAAGCTGCTAAGAGGGCTGGAGCACTTCCCCTGCAAAGACAGGCTGAGGAAGCTGGGGCTACTTAGCCTGGAGAAGGGAAGTGAGAGCGGACACCTCATAGCAGCCTTCCAATATCTGGAGCAGGCTTACAGGGAAGCTGGAGAAGTACTCTCCATCGGGAACTGCAGTGACAGCAGCAGGCGTAATGGGTACAAACTGAAATCCGGGAAATTTAGGCTCGATTTCATGAAGAAATTGTTTACTGTGAGGGCAGTGAGACACCGGCAGAGGTTCCCCAGGGAGGTGTGGATACCCCAGCCCGGCAGTGCTCTGGGCCAGGCAGGATGCGGCTCTGAGCACCCCGGTCTGTGGGAGGTGGCTGTGCCCGCGGCAGGGAGTTGGGACCGGATGATGCTGGCCGCCCGCCCCGCACAGCCCCGCGTTACCTCGGCAGCTTCTTGTACAGGAACCGCTTCAGGTCCTGCGGGCAGAGACGGGCGGCGTTACTCACCCTCCGCCCGGCCCGGCCCCGACCGCCGCCCGCCCGCCCGCACGGCCCNGAGGGCAGGGCGCGCTCCCCGCCGGAGGCCCGGCCGGCCGCCACCCCTCCCGCCGGCTGCCGTGGTACAGCCGCTCCCAGCCGCCCCCCGAAGGGCGCGCGGCTGGGCCGAGACCACCGCGCACCGGGAGGGGGCTGCGGGGGGCACTGCCCTGCCCTGCCCTGCCCTGCCCGCCGTACCTGTCGGCACCCCCGGCGCGCCCCGCACGGCTCCGCCACCGCTTCCCCTCGGAGCCGCTGTCACATGAGCCACGGCACCGCCCTGCCGGCCCGGAACGGCTTCCCCTCCGCCCCGCCCCGGCCCGCCCCGGCAGCGAAACCAACCAAAACCAAAACAAGCCACGGCTTTGCAGTTAAAGAACAACAAGAAAAGGGAGAAACGTCTGTTTCTGCCGAGAGGAGTCCCTGTCAGTTTTACTCCTCCAGTGTTGCCTATTTCCCCTACTTTTGGGTATCCCCATCAAACCATGGACCTGCAGGCTAATAATTTAACGGCTAATGGGAAGAAATAAAATAAATTAATTTAGTAGGTGCCTACAGTGTAACAACGGTAACTGCATATCTGTTTTTAAAATCTTGTATCAGAATGCAGAACTGTCATGGCAGATCTAAAAAACCCCCAAGGCTGCTCAGCACACAGCAGTGCTTTTTCTCTAAAACAAAAGAGCTGCTGCAGGCCAAGCACGGAAGCATAGAATCAGTTAGGTTGGAAAAGACTTCCCAGGTCATTGAGTCCAACCTGTGACTGAACACCGCCTTGTCAACCAGACCATGGCACTGAGTGCCACATCCAGTCTTTCCTCAAGCACCTCCAGGGACGGTGATTCCATCACCTCACTGGGCAGCCTATTCCAGTACCTAATCACCCTTGCTGTGAAGAATTTCTTGCTAACATCCAACCTGAACCTCCCCTGGCCCAGCTTGAGGCCATGTCCTCTCATCCTGTCACTGGCTGCCTGGGAGAAGAGGCCAGCCTGGCACAGCCTGCTGTCAGGGAGCTGTACAGCAATAAGGTGCCCCAGGAGCCTCCTTTTCTCCAGGCTGAACACCCCCAGCTCCCTCAGCCACTCCTCACAGGACCTGTGCTCCAGACCCTTGCCCAGCTCTGTTCCCTTCTCTGGACTCACTCCAGCACCTCCATGTCCTTCTTGTCGTGAGTGGCACAGAACTGGACACAGCACTTGAGGAGTGGCCTCAGCAGTGCTGAGTACAGGGGGACAATCCCTGCCCTGGTCCTGCTGGCCACATTTTGTCATGTTCAGCTGCTGTCACCAGCACCCCCAGGTCCTTTTCCACTGGGCAGCTTCCCAGTCACTCTGCCCCAGCCTGTGGCACTGCCTGGGGTTGCTGTGACCCAAGGGCAGGACTCAGCACTTGGCCTTGTTCAACCTCATTCTGCTGATCCAGCCTGTCCAGAGCCTTCTTCCCCTCCAGCAGATTGACATTCCCACCCAACTTGGTGTCATCTGTGAATTTGCCGAGGGTAGACTTGATTCCCTCATCCAGACCATCAATAAAGATACTGAACAGGACTGGGCCCACTGCTGAGCCTGGGGGACACCACTAGTGACTAGAGCATTGTTGATACCTGAAGATTTTGCTTAGATGACCGTGCTAAATTATAATTTTTTAAAGTGTAAATTAAAATTTCAAAAAGGAGATGTTCGCGTGGAAAGATGTTTCTGAACATACAGGACCAGTGGAGTTTTTAAAAAGCACAAAACAGAGATAAGCCACTTTTTGCAAGTAATAAAGTTCATTCAAAAGAACAAATTTATTTGAATACTGAGAATTCATACCTCCTTCTTAATCCAAGCCATGCAGACATAGCAATTTAATAAGGACTTGGTCATGTTAGAGAGATACTTAAAAGAGAACCCCATAAAATTATCATGTATGAGCTTCTGGTAATATTTTGAAAATGCTACCTGGGACAACCTAGGTCTCCTCATTTATTAAAATATTCCCTACTATACACAAAAAATGTTTTAAAATATAACTGTTTTTTATCATTTGCAGGCATGATGCTCAGTGATCAATTTTACTTTTTCCCTGTCACATTTTGAATAAAAGCTATGCAAAAGCATCTATGAGATGGCTCCTGTATTGCTATTAATGGAAATTTTTTCTCCTGTCCCAATGACAGTCTTTCTATACCTGGAATAAACCATGTACTGAAGGGAAAAGTGTATTCTGCATGAAGGATGACATTGTAACTAAACTTAAGTTTATTTTAACATTATTTCTAAAAATGTGGAGAAGCCTAATATTCCAACCTAATTCCTGCCAGACTGAGAAGTATGGGAACCATAGTTTATAATGGTGTCCTGATTTCAGATGGGTTAGAGTTATTTCTCTTCCTAGCAGCTGGTACAGTGCTGTGCTTTGGATTCAGTATGAGAATAGTGTTGATAACACACTGATACTTTGGCTGTTACTGAGCAGTGCTTACCCTAAATCCATGATTTTTCAGTTTCCCATGCCCTGGCAGCGAGCAGGTGCACGAGAAGCTGGGAGGAAGCACAGCCAGGACAGCTGACCTCAACTTGTCAAAGGGATATTCCACACCATGGAGTGTCATGGTCAGTGTATGAACTGGGGAGGTTGGTCAGGAGCTGCAGATCTCTTATCAGGGATGGGCTGGGCATTGGTCAGAGTGTGGTGAGCAATTCTATTGGGCATCACTTTGTTTCTTGGGGTTTATTCCCCTCTCACTTGTTGTCTCCCTTCTCGTTGCTATTTATTATTGATGCTTGATTTTATTTCGATGATTAAACCAATGTTGTCAACTTGACCCACAGGTTTTACCTTAGCTCTGATTCTCCTCCCCATGGCGCTGTGGGGGTGTGAGCAGGTGGCTACATGGCGCTTAGGTCATGGCCAAGGCCAAACCACAACAAATGGCCTATTTCTTTCCTATATTTATTACATTACATTACATTATATGTAATTAAGTTATAGCTTTAGGAATTTGTTATTTAATATTACCTGCTTTTTTAAAAAACAAAATGCTTTTAGTATTACACTTTGCTTCTGTTCTCTTTGAGAGAACTACAAGAAGTCAGAGTAACAACTGCTTAAGGACGAATGAAATTTATGAACAAGCAACCTTAAAAAAATATTCTTGCCCTCCCATTTTAATCCTTTTCCAGCATTCGTTACAAAATTAAATTAGAAGTATTTATAATTTAAAGCTGTCTCTCCTGTCTATTTAAATGGATCTGTTACATTTTTAGTGCTGTAATGTTCTACCATTTCTTGGAAAAGAATAAGGACTGTTTTTAAAAAAAGTAAAAAATTCCAATTTAGACTTGTTTTACCCAAACAGAGAACTTGTAGAGAAATGTTCATCAGATGTGAACACTGAACTCACTTGTGACTCGGGATGCTCCATAAATAGAACACATACTGATGTTATATTTCAGCAGATGCAAATCATCTCCCTTTTTCACATACTATGTCAAGAGTCATGCCAGTATTTTTCACTTTTTCCAGGGCTTTCCTGCTTGCCTTTTTAAAGGAAAATCCAAGAACCCATGCTCATACTATTTTTAAGTCTAGACTAAATGAAATTCTAGATTAAATGACTAAATAAAAAGAAGAAGGAGCAGGTAGCTAAAATGTTGAGGGATTTTTAGTCATACTGTTCAAAAAGAGTTTTGTTTTCCCTTTTTCTTCCCAATATCTTATTTTAACGAGAACCTTGCCTTCTAAAGAAAGGTCATCTGAAGAGATTTAAGTACTCCACCCTCCTCAGTTTGCATTTTGCTCATGAGAAAATTAATTCTGAACTTTCCGGCAGATTCCTTCAACAAATCCAGGGAAGATACTGACATTTCTGAAGGAAAAAAACCTTCAGACTTGAGGAAAAAAAATAACAATCATGAGGAGAGAAACACCCACTTGAAATATTAAAAGAGTGTTTGCAAGCCATATTTAGAGCAGCTTAATCTTCATGCAATAGGAAATCACAGCATCCTTTTGCACATTACTACCTATTTCAAAGTGTGCAACTATTTAATCTGTTAAATACTAGGTAGCGTACTTCCACCAGTATAAATATATTATTGCCTTCTCTGAAAGTGGCAATTGCAATCAGTAGTCAAATGAAATGTAGCAGTTTAGGTCTGACTTTTAAACTCCTGGGATGTCTGTGTTGCCACAGGGCACAGCCACCACACGATTCCAGTTTGCAGAGGCACTGACAGCAATCGAACCAACCTGACACAGCTCAGCATCCATCCATTCCCTACCTCTCACCTGCAGCAGGAGTGGCTGCATGGCACACACAGCCCTTGGGATTATTATAGGCAGCTTTCCTAAGACCATCTGTTCACTGGGACTTCACAGCTCTGATATTTGATAAATGTGTTATATATCCTCTTTCCTGTTAACTAAAAGATAACTTGCAAGCTCAGACTCATTTGTAAACAGGAAGGCCCAAGTACTTGTTAAAGCCTTTGGAACAATTTTCTTCTATTAAGAAGACACAGGAGTACCAGGATGTACTTTGATAGTTTGTTTTCATTAGTATAATTACAATACATTCTGGACAGTTACAAAATCCAGGGAATCACGTTCTCCATAGATTTTGATTGCATATTTCAAACAGTTGGATGCCTTTCCATTACGTCTGAACCCTTTTACTATAGTCTTAGTTAGGACATTCAGTGCAGCAATCCTTTTTTTTGTTGTTGTTTCGGCAACTTTTAGTTCTGTTTTTTGCCTCCTTTTATGGCTTTTATGTCCATCTTGAATGCTGGTTTAGCTGCTTAGTTAATAGCCTGCAGCCAGTCTCATGTTACACCAATTCAAGAGAAGACATTTCCACTGGGACAGTTTAGAAAAGGGTTATATGCAAAATGTTTTCTGGGTCACTTGGAGCAATAGCATTTAGCATATTTGTAAAGTCATATCTTGCTCTAGATCAGAAGGAATTGCAATGAAGTCAGAGAAGTATTTAAATTTTCAATTTAGGAGAAATACTTGGCTCCACATAAACTGATAGCATTGTTCAAAAATAGCAGTTTTCTCAAACAAAAAATATTGCCCATAATACAAGCTATCTGGCATTCTCAAATACAAGAAACATTCCCCTGCATAACACTGTTAAAATGTAAAAAACATCAGCTACTGAACCTAAAAACATTTTCAACACACTTTGATAAACTTTAAGTACATTGTACTTAGCTGCCTCAGAACACCTCTTTGCATCAGCAGGTGTGGCTACATATAGTTTCCATTTCCAGGCCACTGAGTTACATGATCCTCTGTGCAGGAGCCAAACGTAGGCTTGCTCATTTCTAGGCAGTCAGTCCAGCAACATTCTGGTCCCAAAAAATGCATACCCTACCTCTTCTGACAAGTGATAGGGCTCTGACCATAGGAGCACACTGCAAAGCAGCAAAGCATTTAAATAGTTGGCAAAAAGGTTGAAAGGCACATAGCTTGTCCTTAGCAAAATTTCCCTGTTCCACTTGTGGTGCCCATTGAGGGATCAGTGTTGGGACCTAGCTTGAAATAAAAATGTAGTAAGAAAATGGAAACCTGCCAGGAAAAAAAAAAATCAGGTTGTCTTTTTTTTCAGTGTTAAGATTTCAGTGTTGCATGTTTTCCCCTACCTTTCCAGTGAAAATTAAGGAAGCTATGGATGCATGTCAACCATACGTATGGACTTACTACTACTGGAATACCAAATGGTGGAGCTGCTGTAAACTGTTGCAAGTACTAAAAGCAATGTTTATAATGGTCTGTACAGCATTTGCAAATATTTACTTTGAAAAGAGACTAGTGTAGTTCTTATTTTTCTCAGCATTGCTTAGAAATGCTAAAAAACTACAACAGCTAAACTGCTACTCTACACCAGATCAATATACCCCAACAGATATTTAGGAATATATGCCATTATATTTAAAAATACCAAGTTCCTCTAAGCAGTAAACCTAGAAGATTTTACATAGAGTTATAGATAAAATATTAAAAATTATTATTTCAACTCCACACACTTGACATCTGAATAGGAGTGATGTAATCATACTATTTATTCCATCAGTGAGACAAAATGTAGTATGGAACTAAATTTCTGAGATTTTTAAATAGAAAGTCATTTAACTCATATATACACAAAGTCTTCTTTCCACAGATATTTACATGGCAAATATGTTAAGAGGAGAACCACTATGACTAAGTCTCTACAAGTATAGCATCCTTTCTGAGCTATTCTCTCTGCTGAAAGAATTCACAGAAGCTTTGAAGTAAAATCTAGACAATTAAAGTTACCTATATTTCACAGTAGGTAAAGAAGCCGTTAAATGATATTTCAGCATAAGGTTTCTGGAAACAGCTACACAGTAGAGTTTTACATCCACCCTCTTTTCCAGCATTCATGGTGAAACTAAATCTCTTCTCAATTTACAGGAGAGATAACAGCATACGTAAGATGTGGAGTGTAACTGTAGCTCATTCTCCTCGGTAGAGGCTGGTCAGACGTTCCAGTTCTTTGCAGTTCTCCATCGACATGGACTCTGCTTTCTTTCGGAGGCGATCGTCTCGATATACTTTTGCTGCATAAACTAAGTCTGTTTCTTTAGGGAGAAAAGAGAAAAGGGTTTTCTGGTTACAGACTGAATACTTGGCACATGACACAGAGTTGTACAAAACATCTCAGGTTTAATCCTTGCCCTTTTTTCCTTCTCTCTATTCTAACTTCAACAATTCCATCTTTTTGAGCACGTAAAGCTCTATCAGCCTTCTGGCTCCCTGAAAGTTCATACAGCCGTATCTGATTTTTTAAAAAAAGACAAAAAACTCTACCCCACAAAAATCCCCAACAACAACAAATCCCCTACTACTTCCGTCATACCTCATTAAACATAACAACTCAGTGATCTTGCATATTATTGACAGCTCTAGCATCTTGTCTGTGCCCAAAAAAATCCATTCTGAATGTTAAGCCCCCTTTACTTCAACTGATGCAGATTCAGACTGTCAGTGTTCAGAGCTATTAATAATTAAGAGCTCTCTGTATTATACTGGTGCTCAACAGCTTGACATTGCGGAGCATTTTAATTCTGTAAAATCTTTTTTGTCACTTCAACTCAAAATGCAAGGCATTTTAAATGTCAATCAACCCTGGACAGATTTTAACTGTCAAGGAGATTTAACACACAAAAGGTATTTTAAATCCATAAAACCACAAAATCAGCTGTTTCTATAAACAGAGAAAACCCATTAGGTGCCTCTTACTCAAGATCAGTTTGGATAATTTTCACAACCTGATATATTACAAGTAGCAAACAACTGGACAGCAGAAACTAAAGCTGGGCAGGAACATGTGATTTGACTCAAGAGAAGTGCATTATATTTGCTTCTGGTCAGTTTACTGACAGTTCATGAACAAATTATTTTTCCAGTAAGCTATGACTGAGGTTTATCACCTGAAAAGTTAAAACCATCTGGGTTTCAACACTGATGTAATTTTACCAGCACTGTTCTCACAGAGCTCACAAAATGGTCACAGGTTACAGAATAATGGTTAAAACTGATGCCAGTGGTTATAACTGATTGATATTCAGTATTCTTATGCTTTAACACTGAATTCTAGGTTTCTGAAAAGAAATAACTCATTATGTAATACCAGATTGGAGAAACAGTGGCAAAGCAAACCCTCTTGTTGTACAGTATGTGCTGCATGTCCTTGGTTGCCTGGAACAGCAGTGTTTGAATGTACTATGGCCCAAGGCAGTTTATTTTTCATCTCTCTGGAAACACCTTAGTAAGGTGTTGGTTTATTTATTTACTTATATAAAAGCAGCTAGGGAAATGAGCTATTGCCATGATAAAGTAATGTGGAAGACATTAAAATCAGAAATCACTGTAAGTTAAGCACAAAAGCTTTGTCATTACCAATTTAGTGCAGTCTTTAATTTTCTGAGAAATAGTCACAGATAATAAAGCAGCAGATTAAAATTGCTGGTAATTTGCTACTGGTTGTAAGGTTGCTGAGTAAAACTCAAAAACTAAGTGAAACTGGGGACAGTTTTAAAGTGGGAAACAGCAGGGGACCTTACTTTTGCATTGAGATAATACAAACACTTCCTTCTTGCCTGAGGCAATTTATTTTTATAGTAATGCGTGATTTCATGAAATTACACATATTACCAAACTTACTTTGTTGCCTTTCCTTCCAACAGTTATTACGAATGTTGGACACATAATCCTCTTCCACACTCTTTTCCACTTTCTGTAATGACATTCCTTTGTATTCATTTCTAAAGTCCTTGTTGACATAATAAATGACACCCAAGTTTTCTGTCTGCATTTTTATGGTCTGCCCTGTACTTCTGCAAAAAAGGAGGCAGGGGAAGAGAGAGACTAAATATTAATTTGATTTTTTTTTACACCACAAATAGGCCTTAAAAAAATTTACCATTACAAAGTAATACCAGCACATTACTGAATTTGCCATTTTGAGACAAAAAAATGAAAGGAATGGCTCTATAATCTGACAGAGAATAAAATTACTGCATTTACCTAATAATTAAACTTCTGCTGCCTGAACACTTGATCTCAAAAAAAATCACTTTACTAAGATACTTATTTCATGCCTCTTTAGGCAATTATGAGTTTTATTATTAGAAAATTACATTCAAACTCAACAGAAAGAGAAACAGATCACTATTCTGTAGCAATCCAGTAGAGACATCTCCATTCTAAAGTGTTTGCTGCCAGCCCTGATAACTTCATTTTCCTGCTGGCATTCAGCAGATTAAAAATCAAAGACTGGACGCAAACATTTTGGCAGAGAAGCATTTCTAAGCATCACAACAGCTTAGCTGCAGAAGGGAAAAAACCATCATAGTCCATAAACAGAGAACCCTGAAAAACAGGAGAAAAGAAGCCTTTCTGTTGTGGGGCTAAGAGCTCTGCGAGGAACTAAGGACTTTTAAAACCATTGTGGTGAGTGGGCTAAGTCTACCAGCTAGCTGCATGCTTGATTCAAGTTATTTATTTCTCACAAGAAAATAAGGTTTAAATATCCTACTGTACAAAACAGGTAAGTTTCACAAGTAGAATTCTTCTCAAGAAAATGAAGATTTTACCCTCACCTACAATGAAGCAAAGAATTGATAATCTTCCCAGTCCTCATCTAGTTTAACACTTAAATAAGAATGGGAAAGTCGCTTTCAAGTCCTTCACTTACTACAAACAGATTACTCCTGGAAGAGTAATGGGCCTTAGCAGATTTCAGGTTTTGATTAAGTATGCTGGAGATGTGAACTCCTTTGCAACATGCCACATTGCACAGACCCACTGCCTTGCACCAGACCTCCTAAACTCCAGGTATTGCTGACCTCTTTTCTCCATTACATTCTCACAGCATGTTCTTTGCACCTAAATTTTAAGTATTGTATTGCTTCATCTACACCTTCCCTCCCTTTCTTCACTGTGGGAAATCAAAGATCAACTAATGGAAGACTCTATAAAATGCTTTTAAGTGGGAGAGGGTGATTACAACATCTTCCCCTCTGTTTTAAGGTAATGTAATTAAGCATTACTTACGATCTTGGGTATAAGGCGTAAGGAGGGTTAGATACCATCAACTGGCTCAACAAGGAGACAAAGATCAACACAATAATAGGCATCAGCTGGATGACCATAGAGAAACCTCCCTAAGGAACAAAACAGATTCAGGTATTTCATAAATCAACATCAAGTAAACAGGTAAATTTGACAAGATTTCATGCTAAGTGTGGCTTTCTGCTGTAAGCCTCAAAAGCTGCTAGGAAAACAGTAACTGCAAACACTGTGGTATTATCTGAACTTTCAAATGCATACACAATATTCACAGAGTGCTCAAGCTGCAAGAGTTCATGGGTTACCATGCGCACACAAGCAATTACAAAATAAAAACTGGATTCAGCTACATTGTATGCTATGATTTGGTCTCATCTATACAGTGCTATGTGATTGTACAGGACTGTGGATAATTCATGTAGGTGAACATTGAGCCCTAAGTTCAATTCTTACCTCAGCCCAACTAAATTTTTAAATGCATACAAGGATTAGTGGCCAGAATTAGTAGCATCTTTAGGTTAATAACACCAGTCACCAGTAAGAAACTGACATACAACAACAGATTTGCAAAACCAGGCTATTACCTTCTCCAATCTGCATGCCTATTTACCAGTCAGTAAGCCAACCACCCGCGGAAGTTTTAAAATACCTAACTGGCAAGTCCAAATCCTCCTCTACACTACAGAGCTCCTGTACAATCTCATCACTGAAAGCAAATTTCATGGTCTGAAGCCAATGGTGCTTAAACTTACATCACCCCTCTCTTCCTCCCTCTCGTGCCCACTCTGACGGTGCTGGTTGGGATGGCTGTAGCCAGCACGACCATTAGAAAATGAGTGTACGCTACCTGGGGAAGGAACATCCACATTTAAATCATGTACAAAAGTACTCTTTAGAGGTCAATACACAAGCAACAACCTAAAGCACTTTACATTACTGCACAACAGCACATAAAATGACATTAAGGTACCTTAAAATTTCAAAGTTGCTTAAAGTAAGTATCTGAAGCTCTACGATAGTAACCCCAAAGAACTGAAGTGACATTTTTGGGATTTAGCAACACTTGGGGAAAAAAATAAACTGATGCAGATTGAAGAGTTGAGGTTCAAGGCTGGCTGGAACAATCCTACTGTTTTATAATGTCATAACCTCTAATGCCACTCTGGGCAGTACATCTCAACAATTGTATTGATCTATACAAATACCTGTTGGAAAGGCCCCTCCAAAAAACATGTTGAACAGATCCTCTGGAGTAATATCTGCCTCACAACCTCTATGGAAGTTGAATCTGCCGTTGCTAGGGTGATTGCATGTTTGCTCTTCACTGCCTGTAAGGTCATACTGCTTTCGTTTCTCCGGATTGCTCAGCACAGCATACGCATTTCCGATTTCTGAAGCAAGAAATAAAATACAACTCCCATAAATGCATGGTAAAAGCTATTCCAGCATGAAAATTGCAATTTCAAAGTAAAAAAACACGCAGCAAATTATGTAATTTACTGTATGTTACAAAACAACTACAGTAGAACAAGATCCAGAAACATCTCTTCTTAGAATAGCATCCACAAAGTTTCCCACCAACGCTATTCAAAGGCCTTTTATCCTGTTAAATGAGGCAGAAGGCAGGAGAGCTTTGTTTCTTTTTCTAGGGAAACACCTACACCTGTGGAAATGTTCTCTCTCACTGCAATTACAAAAAAAGCATCAAGCATTGCAGCGAGACTCTGAAGCTGGGTAATTTCAGTTTGCTCTAGCAGCCTAGCTTAAAAAACCATCACAGACTCAGTAGGTTTTCTTTGGTTTCATTTGGTAAGTGGTAATTTCTTCAAATGCACCAACTTCATTGTCTGCAAGAGTGTGAAGGTATCTCCCCACATGCTTCTGAAGGTATTGTATGGATGACATTAACAACACAAAGATTAGCATGATGGAACATGGAGAGTACAACATGCGTGCATGACAGGGATGTGTGTGTTCCCAGGGCTGTCCATATGACCTCAATGTTTGGAGGGCCTGGCCTGGATGCTTGTCCCTGTTTATGCTATGTTATCACAAATCAACAGCTTCAATTTTGACAGTAGAAAGGAGAAAAAAACCTAAGTTAGGTAAGTTTGGAAAAAATCAGCAAAAAACCCCACATAATGTGCAGACTTTACAAGCTTCTTTTCTCACTGTGCACAGACATAATGCTGTTGCAGATTGAAGGGAAGTTTCTGTTGCCACTTGATGAACAATCTTCACTCAGTCATATCTTCATTAAACCCTTTCTGCCCTCCTTTCTACTCTCTCCTCCAGGCCTCTCCAACAAAAGGCTTCTTTTGCAGGCAACCAACCCAAGGCACAGGGATTATGATTTTCAGTGTTGAAAAGCCATCAGTCATCACAAGTTTGTGAAAGGTGGAACACTATAACCTCAACACAGGCAAATAAGACTGTGGCTTTAAAATTAATATTTTAAACATTATCCAATCTAAGAAAAAGTTAATGCGTTTTAGCTGCGTGTCTTTTAAGATGCCCTTAGAAAAAAACATTAGCAATTCCTTAAGTGGAGGAGAAAACCCAAAGAAATGAAGCCTGAAAGCATGATATAAACTGACATCAAATATTGCTCTGTTGCTCAGTACAAGGATAAAATTGGTAGTAAAAATTTAGATTTTCCCAACAATTAAAAATTTAGAGAGATAAGTCAGGTGACTGCACATAAAGTGAACACACCCTACTGTCACAATATGCTTATTTGTTATTTGCTCTTGATTATCTGTTGCTACTTCACAACAGATTTGATAACAATATAATTTTCTTTAAAAAAGGACATAAAAATGAAAAAAACCACCACTGAACAAACGTTTCAAAGAAAAGATTTTTGATGAAATTGGTAAAAGACAGCAAAAGTCATTATATTTGCACAAAGTTGTTAATTTAAAATTCACTTCAGTGAGACTGCTTAATACAATAGAAGAGTAGTACTAGGCAGGTCAAGATCTAAGTAAGTACCTTGCCTACCATGAAACTCAATTCTGTTTTATAATGTGACTTTTCCTTAAAACAAAGCACTATTATGAAATAAAAACTATTATATCAACTCCTTTTCTCAGATGTCAAAAACCAATCAGACAGCTTTAAAGGAAAACTAAACCATAAATTTACTCAGCCATACAAGAAGACTACAATAATTTCAATGCAAGAAAATACTAGTTTTCATTAAATGCTTTTTGGTCAACAAGACTACCCTACAAAATTTTCTGTTCGTTTACTCATCTAGTTAAGAACCAGAAATTGAAATTAAGCTGAAGAAATCAGACTTGTACAAAGTGCTCATGTTAAATAAAATATTAAGAAACTGATTTTTAACATTTTAAAAGATTATTTAAAATGCTATTATCAAGGAAGAACTATTTTATTCCTAGGGCCTGAGACAATTTTATAAAAATAATATCTTTTTTTAGATAAAGACATCACATAGCTGTATTAAATTAATCAACAGCAATCAACTTTCCTGCTCTGCTGTATCTACTTTTCATCCGGAATTGTTAATATATTGTTATAATTACCTCTTAAAGTCTGTATCAGAAGTCTTGCTCAGGATTTTTTTCTTTTTTCCCCTCCCCAATTTAAGTGTTTTATCCAAATGATTTTTTCAAATGTCTGCATGTAAACCTCACACAGGAAAAAAATAAAAAGATGTACCACAATCAGATTGTTTATTTATGCATCATCATTCCTTACAGATTCACATTTTTCTTCATCTGAGATGGAGGTGCAGTTTTCTTTAAAAAGCTTTTCTTCACCAACTTCCCTTGTGCATGGAGGGCTAAGCTGGGCAGCCTTAGATAAGGTCAAATCAGACTGTGAATTTTACCTAAATAATGGTCAAAGGCAATTACTAGTAAGGCCATGATTGAACTCATGTGTTTTTGTGCAGGAAAGTAGTAAAACTACACACATACAAAGAATTCTAAGGAAGAGGCAACTTAGCGTGGCATGTGATTCAGTGTAACCCTGCATTTTGCTATCAAGGAGTGTTTTCTTTTAGCTCAAGTACAGTAAAGACTCAAGGTAATAAAATGCAATGACTACATTAAGTCAACAACAGTGAAAAAAGTGCAGTTGGGTTTCACAGATCAAGTATTTGTTTCCTGTACTGAACATTACAGTTAATTTTCTGAAACCAAGCCCTACTGCCAAAGTCCGTGCTATTTATCTATGCTTCTAATATAATAAAGGTCAAATATTTTCTTGAATAAAAATGTCAGTTTAACACTAGCTAAAAAATACATAGACAATTTTGTAAAAAGACAAGTGACCAATGCAGATAAATATCTTTTAACTGGATGAAATTTAATCATAAAAGAAATTTTAAGTAAAAATGGTATTTTACTTTTAAAAGCCTCTGTTGCTCCAGGTGCATGGTTTTTGTCTGGGTGGAATTTCAAAGCAAGTTTTCTATAAGCCTTCTTTAGGTCTTCTTCACCTGCATCCTTTGACACTCCAAGGACTTCGTAATAATTTTTACATTTCTTTATACTGCAAAAGAAAATGAAAGAAAATGTTGCAAACAGAAAGATATAAAAGTAGTGTGTTAACACACAGCTTCAAACGAGATAACACATTGCACTGATGCATTATATTACATCTCTTGCTTTCAGTATAAAATATTTTTAAAACATCCACTCTAGAAACAAAGAACGTAATTTTTTCAAAATGAACTCACTAATGAGCTTATTACATACATTTCTTTTATTTCTACTGTAGAACTACCACAGTTGTAATAAAGGGCTTCAGTTTGCAACTGCCGTAGCATTGTCTCATCCACAATTATATTAATATTGCTGTTAAATAGTGTAAAAAAAGAAGGTTCCGAATTTACCTTGCAGAACTAGCATGTAAGAATATCTGTTTTGACTGTAAACAGCAAATGCACTTCAGTATGAAGGATATAAAACAAAGCAAACAATACCTCCCTTTCTCCAAAGAGAAGTCAAATCATACCACCACTGACGCATCACTTTTCAGGGAATAAAATGTGAGAATACTTCTGCTGCTCGGAATGCACCTGGATCTTAACAATCTTTCTGTGTTTATGTAAATTCAAAGACACAATAGCAGCTCCAGCAATTACATATTTAGCTCATCCCATATAACCAAGTGTAGCATTTTCTAAAACTCTGAAAACTCAGAAATATTCTTTGTGTAGGTTGTCTCGTCCAGACAGGAAAAGCAAAATCTGGAAATGATGTAATGATTTGGTATACTTTACAATAGCCCAGAAGAAAGAAAGCAGTTACAGAAGAAGAGAACATTAATTCTGTGTGAGGAGGAAGAGCTGATCAAACCAGTAAATACAGCTTAACAAGCAAACCAAGCTACTTGGGTAGGAATTCAGAAAGTTAGAAAAGGCTGAATCCCAAACTTGTATGAGGCACACTGACACTGGGTGCATGCCAAAAGAAATGGGCTGGTCAGGGCAAGAAACAGAAATGACATCCATAAATACTTTAAAAGCTTCATGTGAGTCTCTTCACATGAATGTAACTTTATCTGCATTCTCTTAAGTGCACAAATTTCTCTGTAAATATGGGTTTAATGTTGCCAAGACTATACACAGGCAGCCAAGTGGAAAACAAGGGGGCAAGCAAGCCTTTGGCATTCTCATGAAAGAAGTATGGGTATCCTGTAATTAAGGGAACGTGAGCATCAGAAGTACAACCACACCACCATGTGTGGTCCTTCCCACTTCACAGATTGATCAAATCAAGTTTCATTTGAGGGATCCTGTTTCCTGTGCTCACCTACTGCAGCTTTTATGGGAGCCTCTGTGTAATGCTCACAAGAGCACTGAATCGAATGTGTGCAGGCAGCTGCCAACACAAACATCCTGTGAAATAAATATAGCTCATTATAGTGAAGTAACATTTAATAAGCTCCAATTAGGAAGCTGATAAAGCTAACTAAAAAGAACACTGAATCCATCAAGAACGACTGGAAAGAAAATACATTAAATTATACTCTTGACTACTGGCAACTTTTTTTTGTAATCTGTACATGCAGAAAGAAGTGTGGTAGTATACAGATCCCTTAATCCATAGCCTCAATACCTGGATGACTTACCAACTGTATCAAGAGCAGGTAGCTTTATATAAATGTGTAGCAGTATCAAATTAAGCTTTTATTTCATGAAATTGCTATCTCAGCATCCAATCTAAGTTCTCTTCAGTAATTCAGTTTCTGAATTATCTGATTGTGGGCCAGGCTCTTCAGAACTTTGGTTAATATAAAATTACATAGCAAGCCATCAATGTTTAGCCAAGTTGGGTTTTTTTGGCATTAGAAGTCTGGTGTTAAGTATTCATTCAATGTTTTTAAGCACAGTGCATCCTCAACGACTCTCTCCCTCAACTGCATATGGGCATTTTTCACAAAAAATAAAACCATGGAAGTTTACTTATTTACAGACCCAATATGCATTTACTTCACAACTCTAGGATGCCAAAAGGAGAAGCATGGGGGAAAAAAGAAGAACACAATAGATGCCAACCTGTTCTTCTAACTCCCCAAAACCCGCTGGAGAGTTCCCTCCTGTTCACAACCACTGGATGTTCCACACTGGTCACCCCTCAAGGGAGAAGCAGCTGTGGTGGGTATCAACTAGGTGTTCAGGTCAGCATGGGACACAGCAGCTTCCAACACCACAATCTGCTCAGAGCCAGTAAATCAAACCAGAACTGCTTCCTGATGAGAAAGTGCAGGGAGAAACCTGCCTTGTGGGTCATGTAGCACTTGCCCTCCAAAGGATTAATGCAATCACCTCCATGAAACAGCTATCCTGAACCTCACCCATAAAGGAGGTATTGTTACTATTAAGAAACATGTTCAGCCAATGTGTAACTCATTTCTGTTTCTTCTTTGCAAGTCTTTCCTAGTGGTAAATGAAAAATGCTACAAACACTAATGTGAAACATGCACCTACATATGGCAATTTGGCAGAGTTTAGCAGGACTTTGGATTAGGCAGATGAGGCTTTAAAGCTAAAAAACATTAAATGATTCTACAGCTGCACAGGGGCCAAACCCCAGACCTAAGCCTAGAATTTTCAGCAGTTACCTTATGCTATGAAGCCCTTGCTACACTCTGCCATTAGCCAACAGCTCTGCACCATTGCTTGGCCATTTCAAGGCAAAAAGCACCTGGAGTGTAAGTAGCTAGAACCTAGTTAATGCAGTTCCCTACTGGGAGAGAGTCAGTGACTTTTGCCAGGAGGATCCTGACAGAGCACAATTCAGGGCAATCATTACAGACTAACAGCTCCATTCCCCCCCGCCCCCCTCAGCTAAGTCCATGGGAGTTTTGCACCGAAACTTGCACTGGGAATGATGGGACAAGCAAAGCTGTTTACAAGGTGCTTTCCAATTAAATAAAGTTATCAGTGTTAGTGATGTACTCCGGAGAGGCAAAACTATAATGCATCACAAACTCAACCTGTAAGCTGAGTTTGCACAGGACAAACTGTGGGATCACCACAACAACTCACCATAACCTCAGGTCATACCCAGCAGTGCAGCCACAAGGCTTCTCACCCCTGTTGGAGCACACAGTCCACCCCACCACGGCCTGAGATGCCCCATCCCTCCTCATCCTTTAAGAGAGGGGGATCTTTTCTCTAGCAGACTGACCTCTGACAATCCTCACTCAGCCAGACTCCCTCACCTGCACCACTGAACTATCCTGTGGAGTTTTGGCATGGGAAGGCAGGTGGATGGAAGGACTCCTTCCTCACTTCTGTCTTATTACAGGGAATACAAATCAGCCAGTAAAGGCAGGAAAAAATTAAGATGAAAACCAGCAGAGGTTTTGGAAAAGCCCCATCACTGATGTTACTCATGGCTTTTAATTGCACCCGAAACCCCTGCAACACAGCATGAACAACTAACTTTCTGAATGCTGCATTTCAAATTGTTGTTTGTTTGGTCTTGCTGCCTGTAAGGCACTGCTGTTCCTACTGCTTATTGCCTTGCACATGTGAACTCCACAAAGATGTTTCGTTTCAAAATTCTAATGTACTCATCACTTGCTTATTAACTGCCCAATTTGTACTGAATGGGTTATTTTGTTGTTATTTATTTCTGGCTTATTTGAAATTTGGCATTTTCACTGATACTTTGCTTGGGATTTTATTTTTTCACTAACTGCTTTTCTTGTACTTTTCATTCCTGGTTGGATCACTTCTGTATCTGAATTACTATCAAATTATTTCTGTCATTTAAGTAATTTTTCTCCTTGTTGAATTGTTAGTCTCCTGCCAACACTTTGGCACTGTCCTGATTAACAGATCTGCTGGCTGTTCTGGAAATAACGCCTGACTTTTACAGAATAAACTTCTCAAACAGCATGAGAGCAAGTGATGGCTCCATTCATCCCCAGTCTGTTGACAGAGGTATCTCATCACGACTTGCAAAGCTCCACTACCCCAGCTTGCAGCTGACAAGGCACCTGCAATAGAACTGGTCAGCCAGCTTCACACTGCAGCACCAGCTCTGCTGGATGCTGGGCTCCTCTCCATGCTCTGGTGGCTGACATCACATGAAGCCCTTCAGGTCCTGAAATGTCTGTTCTCACCTGCAGAAACTCTGTGGCTACCACCACTGGCTATCCTGCGACTCCAAAATGATGTGATCCTGCTCTGTGCTTGTCAGATCACTTTTCAAATCTACAATTCAGATTAGGTCAGCTTTGACAGCTTTTATCAGATTAACAAAACCTATCAGAGATGCTTGCATTTCTGTATCAAATACCTGCAGCAATGCACAATCATGAAGTGTGGAATATGAGGAGGTATTTCAAAGGGTCTTCCAAAGCCTCTATCTACCATGCACAGGAACAGCCCAAAAGACAGATACTTCAACCAGAAGTTTGGGAAGGGAGCCACAATTATTTCTCCCAATGGTAATCTGAACTCAGCAGCACAGCGAGAAGCAATGTGGATGTTAGAGACAAAGAGCCCAGCAAGAGGAAGCCATACTGACTTCTGATCCCAGAGTTGAGCAGAAAAGCACAGTAAAACGCAGACCAAAATCTATACAGGTCAGATTTCCAATTATGTCAGAGAGCCTGATACAAATGGTATCTTGCAGCTGAGTTGGGAATGTGCCAGTCACAGTTTGGGTGACATAAGTGTGGCCTGCAAAAAGTGCTCTAGATTGGGAAGAGAAAGTCACAGCATTATCGAGGAACTCGAGCTGCTACCAGCATATCCCTAGTTTCTGAAACAAATGCAGCAGAAGTCTAAGATCTCTGTTGCTCTGAGAGATTCAATAACACATCAGGGTGCTTGTCTTTAGTACCTTGCTCTTGGATGTACCTGATTAGTTTGTTTCTGCTGTGTGTATTATATGAAATATTCAAGGCTGTGTTTACATCAGCAAACTTTTTCTCCAGATTTTATTTAAGCCTTTATTTTAGTTACAAAAAGTGTAGACTAAAGCAAGAGCTTTCTGACAAAGTCCATCATGTCTTCTGTGCCACTTTTCCATGACAGGTTCTATGACTATGATTTCCACCTTAATTTCTCAACCACTCAACTGGGTATTTAAAAAATTCATGGCAGCTCTACAGCCTAATTAAAGGCATGCTCTGATTGCTGTGCTTCGTTGGTTTGTGTTTTGTTTGTTTTTTTTCATTTCAACACATGTTGATTGTTCTTATTAATCATTACACTTCCAGTTAATTATCTTCTCAACCCCATGCTAGAAAAGAACCAATATATCTCTTTGCTGAATTTGCAAAAGTCTCAGCAGAATGCCTGGGAAAAGTCAGTCACACAACTTATACTTCTAGTTTGATCCATGAAATGTAAAGGCCATTTTTTGATTAACTACATGAATTTAAATCAAGCTACTGATTATTTTTTACCACTACTGGATGACACTTAATCTTGCCTTGCAAGGTTTCTACAGAACTCATGCCTCTCTTAGTTTGTTTTGGTTCTATCCCAAAGATCCAAATAAAAAATTTCATTCTTGTGCTTTCTTCCAAGAAGCATGCACTGGCAAGGCAGGAAAAGCAGTATTCCACCATAGTTTTCACAAGACAACAATACAAATTCAGCATACTACTAATCAGGGCAGCTTTCTTTCCGATGTCAAAAAGGTAATATGGAAATACATACTATGACTGATTCACTAAAAAAAAGAAACCAAAGAGACCAAACACAATCTGAATTTTAAGATAATTTAAAGATATATATATACACATATGTATATGTGTATATATATATCAGAAACTATTTTTTTAAAATCATGCAGCAGACAACAGCTAATACACACTTCACAGCATAAAAAGAAATGTGAAATATTAATACACAGAAGACAAATGACCCTTTTCTTTATATTTCATGCTAGTCCACACAAAGGGTCTGCACACTTGGTACAAGTGGGCAGATACGATGCACAGGATTTGTTTGAAAGTAATTAAGAACTTTGATAACTAATCCTAGTCAGTACTACTTCAGTTACTTTAAGTGAACTAGAAGAAAAAAGAGTCTACATTTTCATTTTTACAAAATGTTTCATTTATCTCATCAAAAAATACTAATTACCTACATGAAACAGTGAAGGAATTCTGTTAAAGCAAAGACGACAAAATCGAAAAGCAAATTCTTCCTTTTTTTCAGTTGTGCACATGATTCTCACACATTTGTCTCAAGCTGACATTGCTTGGGTAGCTTTCAGCTGCCTAGAGACTTCTAGGGCACGTGCTCTAAAATGACATTAAGTCTCCTGTGGGTTCTAGCATATATCTACTAGTCTCCTGTCAATATCTCCCACATGCAGGTCACCTAAGGGTGCTAAGCAACTTGATCCAGTTCCCAGTGACAAGATAAGAATCATTAAGAAAAAGATGTGTGTACTACAGATGGTATTTTCAAAGCATTTCCATTTAAAAGCAACAAAGTGCTGTGGTGTATCTCAAGCTTCAAACTGTCACACTGAAACAGCAAGCATGGTTCCCACAAAGAGCAGCATTATCCAGCACTTATGCAATCAGAGGAAATATGTTACATCTTATGCTTCTCCCTGTTGAGCAACTTGCAAGCTCATGTAATGCTCTGCAGAATTGTTATGCTAATTTGCTAGTGATCAGTGTCCCCTGTGTATGTGGAAAAAATAAAACCAGCACAGAGGTGCTTGCTTCTACTCATACCTACTCACATTACTAGTGTAACACTGATGAAAATTAAGGCAGCTAAATTAGTTACATTGCTGCAAGCATGTCTTCACTATGCTTCTTAAATCTGCTGTCACAAGCAAATTCGAGACAGCTGGACAACTCCAGGAACTCTATCTGACCAGTGGTCCAAGCAAGGGAGCTCAGAGTCAGTCCCCCTGTCTGATGGCTCACTAAAGTTTACAACAGAAGCACTGGAAATGCCATGGAAATGTAGTTAAAGCAGGATTGCTTTTCCTCTGCCTACATTCACTTACTGAACCAAAAACTTCTAGAGGGAAAAATACTTGAGGATAACGACCACTTTTCAAATCATGCCTATGCAAACCAACTTTGTTTGTCCAATGTCAGAGTCATGCTGAGTCAGAATTTCCTGAACTTTGAAGATTTTGCTACCTTGCTGTCTATAACGTTCTTCCCTCACAGGAAAAAAAGACAAAAATTGGGCATGAAACACTGTGCAAAACCACCTCTTTACACACGCTATTTCTTAAACCAATTCAAACATCTGAAAACCATTCCAGTGTGGTACAGCAGAAGCATACGGTGGTGACAAGCTCTGTTCTCTAAAGAATGCTCTCCCCAGAGGGGCTCATTTCATTTAATTGGAAAAATCTGGGGCCTGACTGAAGCAATATCATATGCTGCCTGTCATGTTTCCAACTCATTCTCACTGTGGTTTAAACATGAACTTTCTCTCAGTTACATTCACTGAATGTGTTATATTTTTCCATTAAGTTTTAGCCCATTGTTTGTATTTAATTCTGTTCTCCTCGGCAAGGTGCACACATTTTTTAACTCTTAACCACAAATTTTTTAAGTGGTTTGTTTATGTCACTAACAAACAACACAACAAACATTTCAAAACTTCCAATATGAACTGGAAACTCTTGCTGTTGATCACTGCACACCTAAACCTAAACTCGGTCTCTCTCCCAAGGTTCATGAACTGCTACAGTAAAGGATGGCAGCTAACGTGTCCCAAGCTAAGGTGAAGATGCTGTTTCAACACATGATTTTAAGTGATGTGTAAGATACAAACATGGATGGATTGTTGTGTAAGGTATTACAATTGCTTACTTTGCAAAGATCTTGGGTAGGATATAAAACTGTATTTAATATTCAATATTCCTGAAGCAATGTTGCATCAAGATAATCCTCATTGAGCAACTTCTTGAATACCCCTAACTCTGGTCATGATCTCAACAAACTGGATTAAGTTTACCTTGCATCTAACAAACTCCTTGAAGAAAGCAATACCCAATACCACAAAAGCCTACCAGAGAAAAAATCTTGGCTCCACACCACCACTTCAGTCAAGACAAAGCAAACAACATACCTTCTGGTAAAACAAACAAGACAGATCTTGCAGAGAGCCTGATGTCAAAGCAGACTGCAGCTCAGAATGGCATGTCACAGGTGAGTGACTACTGGCATTAATACAGCACTCCTTGCAGCAGCTTTCTGGGACTCTGTTACATGCTTATTTTGACCTAAGCCTCATTTTTTGTCTTTCTGGATATTTTGTCTCCCACACATATGTACACACACACATTCTGCATTAATTTTAACAGCTGATGTAAGGTGGCCAAAACCATACATGCTTATCTGGGTTTTACTTTAGATGTATCACAAAAGGCAGTAACATGAATTAAAAAGAAATGATGGCAAATGAAAACCTCTAGAAAACAACACCAAGAGGATAACCATGTGAGAGCTGCTGCTGTCTACCTGCCTGAATGCAAAGCTTCTGTATCAACAAAGAAAAGCTACTTTTTTCCTCACTGTTAGCACAGCTGAACAGATTATTGAACTTCAGAAGGATCCCAAGACAGTATCAACAGCAACATACGTTTCACAGATGCACAAAAAAAAATCCCCCCCCAATTTCTGTTATGCACAACAGTTCATCCAATATACACAAACTAGGAGACAGGGACCTCTTGACTTCCCTTCAAGCTCCCTTGAAAGTATTAGGGCCAGGCTTATCTGAAAATACAGCGGTTTGAAGCATGTGAATTCCTGGCTATATCCATATTTCTTTAGTAGAAACCAGGGCACATATCAAACAAGATTTTTCTTGCTCCTACAGCCACCAAGTCTGTAATGATAACATGACTTAAGAATTACTTGCCTCAAAAGGACATTTTTATTGACCTTTGTTTCTTTTTGCACATCCTTTCATGATCTCTCCTCATCTTAATACTATCAAGCTGCAATAAGCAGTTTATACTGCAGCTGAGAGTATGTGTTTCAGTGCTTCTCAGATACCTTTACTTCCAAACCAAAATCATTGTAATGCTTGTCTAAGAATAGCCTGTACAGCTTGAAATTAAACTTTAGGAGTGAGCATGTATCTTCACTACAAAAATACTTAATAGAAACACTGTCCTGCAAGTTGTACTATAGAATTTTCATCACTTCTTCCATTTACCATGAGATCTACTTAATCTACTTAACTGAGTATTATCTTTACACAAAAGTGACCTTGATGGTGTAAAGAGAGTAGCAACTTTCTTGCAGAAAGCGACAGCTTCTCATTCAGTGCAGCAAAACTCCCCTCTTCTTTCTAGTCAAAGCTCAGTACAAGTAACCCCTCTGAGCTAACCCTGAACTTTCTGTGGCTCCTTTCGATGCTACAGCTGAAAGCATAAGTACATAATATACAGATGAAAAGCAGTGACATATTTAAGCCATACCTTAATACTCCTTCCATTTGGTCTTTGTTGTAGCCTTTTCCACTTTCACCTGCAGCAGATGCATTGCTCTCCTTCGTGCTATTGGGCTTACTTTGATCACTGCTACTGGCTGGTTTTCGGCAGTAAGCGCCTCCCCCAGCAGTACTTCCATTCTTCGTAATAGCTTCCAACAAAACTACAAAAACAACAGTATATCATGGTATCATTACAGGTATAAGTGATTAAGTCAGGGCTCTCAAGTATCTTAAATGAGAGCACCACATTACAAAAGACTAGCTGCTACATCCTCCTTCCTCATTGATCATCACTTCGCACCACAAATGTTTCTGAAGCCAGTCTAGCAATTCCTTTTCGTGGTAAAACTATGGAAAAGTGTTTCAAAATTAGTGACTGGACTCCTCCCATCCATCTCTGCCAAGGTAGTGTAACACTGGAGAGAACTGGTCCAGGTGCTTCATTGCTAGATTTTTTCAGAGGCACTGAACTTGTGTCTTGGGGGGAAAACACCTAAACACGTGAATAAGCAACTGTAAATTGAGGAAGAGGAAATAACATTACACTCTATAGAAACTGCAAATTATTCCACACAGAGATCAAGCCCATCTCTCTCACATTTCAGTTCCTACAGTACATAACTATCTGTAACCTGGGTCATTAGTGGCCACAAACTGATGAGCTATTCCTTCAAGGCAGTATCAGCTGAAATTCAAATGGCTGTTAAAATGCCACAAAAAACAAAGGACCAGCCAACTACACCCAGCTCAAGACCTGAATCTTGAAAACCAGTTGGCTTTTGCTAATCATTGAAATCCTCTTTCATTCTATATTCCAGCAGATCTCAAATTTAGCAGTTTTAACAAACATTATACACAAAGTCTGTTTTTTCTTTCTGCATATAAACCTGTATTTTGGGGGTATCTGTCTTACCAACGAATCAGAAACAATACCATTCTGACATAAGGGACTGCACACAAAGTATAATATAGATCAAAGATTATTAAATAGTCCAGCTTTCCTGAAAACAGATTCCTTCAGAGCAAGATGGCAAACTACATAGGCTGAATTTGTTTAATAAAGAAAATTAGTTACTATCTGCATTAAAAATGCACTAATAAAAACTGCTATGGACAAATTCCCATCCACTGTGAAAGCAAAGCACTTTCTTCTAGAAAGCTAGTGGGAAGAATACTTAAGAATTTTCTCCTAAATTAAAAAAAAAAAAAAAATCTCCTCTGCCTAGCATGGTCCCCTAGAGCAGCAGAAAACTGGGATCCTACACATCATAGCTTGTATCTCACAGGAAAGAAAAGAAAGTGGTGCTTTGTTGAAAAGGAGAGCCACCACTTCTTGAAAAATTACCAGTATTTACTTTTACTTTTACTATTCACTTACTAGTGATTAACTACACTCAGCCTGAACACGAAAGTCAGCTTACTTCAGAGCTGGTTCTGCACTCTGCCTGCCTCAACAAGACTCACGGATTGATCAGGTCAGGCTCTTTGCTGCAGGTATAAAGAAACAACAAATATTTAGATGTCTAGTTGTAACTGAGGGGATGCTTTCACTACAAATGAAATTTGGAGCTTGAGAACAGGAGAACTACAGCTGCATTATGGAGTATAACTGAAGTATTCAATATTTGCAATACTTTATTCTAATATCATCTGTTGTGGCATACAAAATTCTGAGGTAAACGAAGTGATAACTCCAACAAGGTGACAGGTCTGCAGGTTAAGAACTAATCAAGAACAGAGCTTTGAATAGACAGTGCCCTCAGTATGAAGCATTTTCAGTCCGAATGTGCTCCAGACAAGTGCTAACAGAAGACAAAACAAAAAGATAATTATTTTTATAACCAGTGAGTATGACATTTAATAATGGTATCATGTAGAATCCTATCGAACATGTGGCCCTCTTGAAATAATGTTTACTCGAAGTTTTGCACTTCCTCCTTTCATATGGGTATTGCTCTAGCAATTTCTCATCCCTGCACCAAACATTTATGCAGAACCTGTGGGAGCAGAAATCGCAGAAACGCAGGCATGGGCGAGTTTGCATTTTTAACATCCAGCGTCTCTTCACAGCAAGTGTAGCTCTAAGTCTCTTAATGAATAGGCTTGACTGCAGTATACTTTAAACATCATTATTTTCTAATCACCTTCTCAGACCTCATAATGGAGCTGCATTGCTAAAAGACAATGCAGGATGCTTAAAAAAAATCAAAATACATCAGCGCAAACTTCTTAAAATAGCAGGACACAGCATATACAAACATGCTATTGTTCTACACTGAAAAAGAAAACCACACAAAGGGTATGGGGCCATTGTTTTTTTCAAAAAAAAATACAGTTTAGATATTCAGAAAAAACTCTGACTTTTCCATGAACTGCTGGTGGTAAAACCAGCTGTTAGAACTGTAGTACTAACAGTGTATTAAAGAAAACTTTCACTGTGCATCTAGTATTTCAAAATAGGGCATACAGGGAACCAAAGACTTATTTTGTTGGCAGGTAAGACAATGAATCTTATCTCTGAATGTGTCTGAAGCCTCTCTTGTGTGTACTATTACCTGCTGTTGAATGAAAGATCCTTGGACTACATTTGATTCCATTATGCATTGAACATGACCCCCACACACACACTTTCACTAATGGAAGAACTGTTTAATTCAGAATTTGTCCTAATGCCACTGCCTAATACTAAGGTGACATGCTCCCAAAAATTTGTTTTTACAGGCAGCATCAGAAACAGGGCAAGAAAATCTTAAGAAGCACTGAAAAATAAAGTTTTCCTTAACGCTGTTTTCTGCCTTCAAACAGAATGGCACCTAAGTCCAAAAAGGACATCTTTTCCTTTGTTATCTTTAAAGTCACTCTTAAAAATATTTCCCATACAAGTGATTAGGTTCCATTCAGCTGCAAGACGAATCACTAGCAAAAATCAAAATCACAATTTTTTGAAGGGCTGAACCATAAAACAACTTTCTAGCAAAGAATGACGTCAACATGAGCACTGCCACTATGAAGTCATTAGCTCAGTGCCATTAAATAAGCACTGACCTTACATTTCACACCAGTAAAGCCTTAAAATAGCACTGCTGCAGTCAGCGTATTTCAGGCAGAAGCTTTGTTTAGCAAAACTAAACTTCACTGATGACTGAACTAGTGCTGAATGTCCTTAAAATGTAAATGTTGCCAAAAGCAGATCACACATAGTATTGTTTTAGAGACAATAGTCAAAACCTATTCTCTGTCCTTTTATAATCCACTATAACACCAGGAGGAGGAAGCTCCCACCAGTAAAAGATTCAGCATTACCATTCTCACTGCTTCTATGACTGACAGAACTTCATTTGTGAAACCGCGGGCAATTGTTCTCAAAATGATACTAAAGATACAACACATGAAGCATATGCAATTCAGTGAGAAATTAGTTCAAGCATTGTCTAATCCATACTCCAAAGAGAAAAATAAGTGACCAGAGTGGCAACTGAGACTGCACCACATTGTCCTATCACCACATAAACACAACGTATTATGACCGTAAAATAAGAACTTGTGTTAGAACTAAATGGGCTCACAAAACTGCTTCTTTCTCTCTGGTATGTGCTATGACACACTTTTAATCACCTGAATTATGAATTATGGGTTGGATTTTTTCTTCAAGTGGACCTCCCACTAAAAGATGTCAATGAGAGCCACTGAATTTGTTCTTACTCAGTGAAAAATGCCAGCTGTAATTTATTGCACACCTTCCAGAACCTGTCCTGAAAAAAAGACATTCTGTGTCCTTGCACCTTACTGCACTTTTAAGAGGGCCATTTAAGTGCCTCAAACCTTAAAACCAAAATAAATTCAGTGAGTTGGTGTTGTTTTGGGAGGAAATGAGATGAGTGCAAAAGAATTAACAACCTCCACAGCTAGAAAACTGAAGCACAGGGATATCAGAAGAGTCCCCTAATTTCCAAGTACCTAGTTCAAATCAGGCCTAGGGCCTGAATTTTTTCAGTGGTATTAGGGCATCTGCAATTCTCTTTGGCTTCAGATGGAGCTTTAAATGCCCACCAGTTCCACAAATCAGGCCCTTGTTTCAAGCTGAATACCTAGAAAATGAAGCACAGACAATTAGCTGGTCACTAATGGAAACAGAGTGAACTGACTTACTTAACATTACAGAGAAATTCTGTGAAGCTTTTAGTTTCAAGACACAATTCCCCAGATTACAGCCCACTACCACAAGGCCATCTTCTCTTCCCCAGGTCTGTGCCTCATTTGTGACTGATTTTGCTAATTTCCACAGTGAATAAAAAAAGTGTCCTACAGACAATAGCCTAATTAGCCGTGTATTTCTTGCACTGAACACTTTATAATGGTGGTTATGTAGTACAGTCCTACTTTAAAAAACCCCAAATGCTCAAAACAAATCAGATGAAAGATGAAAATTCTGCTCCTGAAAGCTACTCTAACTCTTATCTTTTAGATACAAGATGGTAATGAGCTGTGTGAAGCAGGTGAAGCTATTTGCTCTCCTTGGTGGAAGAAGCTGAATTGAAATCCTCTGCCCTCCTGACCAACACAGCTTCCAAAAAGCTACAAGTATTTTCATGCATGTCACGTTCTCGAGCCACAGAAATTTAGGAGAACATGGCAACATCCATGCTGTCTTGCAGGAGAAAAAACACCTGAAAAATTAAACACTAATTAAAAAAAAAAAAAAAGGCGCCAGAAAGATTTTCATTTATTGTTTTTATATAAAAAGTAGTCAGGAGATAAGAGGCCAAAAAATACTCACTGCATCTTCTCATAGCAACTTCCTGTCAACATTTTGCCCCGAATTTCCATTCTGGAAATGGCAAATGCTTGAGGCCTCTGAGTGGCACAGGATGCTGAAGCTGCTCCTACTGCTTGCCCAGCACGGAGCACCCAGGTGAGACCCAGAGCAATGCAACAAGTCACTGCTGCAGCCAAAGGCGCTCTGAGCTGACTGCTGGCACTGTGTGACACAAAGGCTGCAAGTCAGGTGACAGTACTACATACACTGAAACCTCACGACGATTCCTTTTAAAAACTGTTTCTAAACACTTTTGGCTAGAAAGATGTTAAGTATTTTTCAAGTTTTTAGTACGGAATAGTCAGAGGAGCTAATTAAGTTGTAAGGGGAGCCACATATTCCGTTTTCTCTACGAGAAGGTAAACCTGTGTGCAATTCCTATGTGGCTATTGTACAACCTGAAGGGAAGCAAACGCAAGAAAACCCAAAACACAAGTATATTGGAGAACGAAGACACGGTCCACTCTGGAGCCGCAGCTCTTATTGCAAACTGTTAGAGAAGGGTAATTCACAGCGACAGAAGAGAAGCCAACCCAGCCCGTCTCGGCCTCGGGCCTGAGATGTCCTGATGTTAATCGGGGCTAAGCCTCGTCTGTATGGCTGCGCTTATAGCGATGCTGAGGGGAGGAGGGGGAATGCCAGCGAGGAGCTGTGTCGGCCCTGGGAAATCCCCTCCGGCGCCGGGGGAGGCAAACCCACTGCTGCCCAGCGCCCGACGCCAGTCATGCCCAGGCGGGGAAGCAGCTGCCCCGAGCGCTGCTCCGAGCACACACTCCGGCCTGGCCTCCTTCCCCGGCCGAGCGGCGCACCCCACCGGAGCCCGGGCTGCCTCGGGGCCTCGTCCCGCTCGCCTCAGCCCGCAGCCCCCCGCCGGAGCTCCCCTCCGCCCGCCCTCTGCGGGCCCGCGGCGGCGCCGGGCTCGTCCCCACGGAGCGGGCCGCCGACAGCGGCAGCGGGCAGGGGAGGGGAG